>JARYGA010006348.1:0-64832 GCA_030545235.1 Helianthus tuberosus
TCCAAGCTTAATGTTGCTATGAACGTTTCTCTTGTGTGGCATGTTGGATCAGTTTTACATATTTAGTTGCCTAGCATTTTACACTTTCTGTTTATTACCATTTATTTTCTTTTGGCATGTTGGCGGGCATGTTGTCCATGACTTTATTTTGTTGATATATTGTTCCATTAATCTCAATATAAAGAGATCTCCACACTTACAAAGTTACATATTTTACCAAGTCACTCTCGAAGAGCATTGGAGATTATGAACTGAAAACTTGTATTTTCGGAAATAAGTAATTTTGCAAATTTAGAGAGTGATATATGAACACTCAATCAACAACTAATATATGATTATAGTGTTGGTTTAATGTGAAGACTTTTTGACTTGGTTGGGGTCAATGCAGGTTGTCTAATTAGCAGCATATGAGGCCAACTTTGTTTAACTGGTTAATCCCGTATTTCACTACTAGAAAATCTGAAACTTCTTACACCCCGTACTTGTATTTCTTGTTTAACTGGTCGTCTAATTAGAAGCATTAGAAGCATATGAGGCCAAATTTGTGTTTCTTATTTAGCAGGTTATAGACCCTAGTCTAGAACTGTGGGGAGTGGGGGCGTTGGCTGGGCGGGGGAAGCCAGGCAACGCTGGCTAACCCACTCTGTGCCAGTGTTGGGTTTGGCGTTGCCCAGCCAGCGTTGCTTTGAAGCCCGCCGGGAGGGGGGTTGAGCTGGCTAGCTAGGATTGGATATTCACTTTCGACCGTTAGCCATAGCCGTTGGGCTTGGTGGTTTCAATGGTAAAAATCAAATTTAAAAAAAAAAACTTGCAAATTTTTACCTATAAATACCCCCTACACCTACAAATTTTTACAAAATTCTTCAACCAATCTCACACCAAACTTTCATTTTTTTTTCAAACAAACAACAAAACCGAAAATGGTGCACTGGATGGAGGAGGAGGAGATCACGCTTGTCATTTCAATCGTCGATGCACAACGTACGTTACAAAGCGGTCAAACCGCGTATTGGGGACAAGCGTTCCAACAATACCAACAACACGTTGGTAACAATCGCCACAATTTAAACGCCTGCCAACACAAGTGGCGTGAACTAAAACCAAAGCTGGATCGGTTTAAAATTTGTTTTGACTGTGTTCCTGCGGGGGACCTAAGCCACGACGATCGAATGGAGATCGCGAAGATTGAGTGGAGGCACGACGGAAATCCGGAATTTAAGTGGGTTCCCCACTTTAATATTTATAGAACTTTGTAATTTTTTTAGGAATTATTAACTACTTTTTTTTATTTTTTTAAGATTTAATAAGTATTTTTTTTTAATTTTTAGGATGTTATGTAATTTTTTTTTTAAATAATATAAGTTTGTATTTTATTTTATAAATCTCAAGCATATAAAAAAATATAAAGTCAGCTAACATGGCACCCTAACGCCGCTTTCTCACCCCCATTTTTTTAGGATGGTCCGGTGGAGCCCACAATCGCCACATGTCGAGCAAAGCCCCCAACCCAAGCCTCTCCACTCCCCGCAGTCTAATAATGAGCATAGAAAAATACCCTAGTTGCAACATGTGAACATAGAATTCACATCGAATCCAAGCCACGGAAAATTGTCATGTTCTTGCTTTTATTTTTTGCTCTTCGTGAATAATCATTTCTGCATCGCGTGTGTTGGTTCCTCTACGCCACTTAATTATGAATAAGTGGTAACAGAGTTACACGCTCTTTGAGTACTATACTATCTTCCCCATGTTCTCTGGGGTTCATAGTTACACACAGTTTTGCACTGCATTGATATATGATTCATAGAGGTTCGTTTAATCATCTGAAGATCTAATAGCTAATTTAGGGATTGGCTTGTCAACTGGATTAAGCCGATTGGAGCCTGGAAATTCCTTAGAGATTGCCGACCGAGACCGGTTCGAAATCAGAAGCCACTATCGCCTTAAATTTGCGATTAGCGTTTCTCTGTTGGTTGCCTTAGCCTAGAAATTCTTGTTTTGGGTTAGATTTATTTGCAGTGTTATTGCAGGAGTTCGTCAGTCATTTGACAATGTTCAGTAGAATAACCGTCAAGTTCAAGCCCTTGGCAATGTTGTGCTTGGTTAGTGTTTTCAATTTGATTCTTGTTTGCTATTTGTGATGGTTGAAAATGGGAAGGTTGTGATCGAGAAGTTTAACGGTTTTGACTTCGGTTGGTGGAAAATGCAAGTAGAAGCTTTCTTTTGTAAGAAAGACTTAGATGTGGTACGAGGAGATAAATTGGGGAAGACGGAGAAAGCTGAAGAAGCTGAGTAGGAATCTAGGGACAATAATGCAAAGGTGGTTATTATGTTGTAACCGACGAGAAGCATTGCTTTTAACATCATGAAAGAAACCATGGCTCGTGGTATGAATGCATTATGTTGTAAAGGACATTGAAGTTCAAGAATTCAACATCAGAGATTCGGGAGAAAATTCAAGGAAGAAGAACGTACAGGAGGACAAGATATTATTCCTTACTGAGTTAGCACCCTTCGTATTACCATTTCCTGTTGATTTCTATCATGTATTCAATGAATTTTCTAGCTTTGTTTGTTACTATGAGTAGCTAACTACATCATAGCTGGATAGGGTAGGATGATTCTTGTTACTTTGTGTTGACTTTGTTGATTTTGTTATGAAAGTGTGTTTTTAATAAGGTTTGCTTATGAACTTGTGATAGTGTAATCTATATGTTGAGTATTGATGTTTAATTAAGTTTGTGTGGATGATTTAAGTATTTTTATAAGGTTATGCATGTTAGATCTGTTTCATTCATCTTTAGGCTATATATCGATCGTTAATCTAGGGTTGCATGCTCAGTAGGCAAAGGAAAAAATTGTTTGGATGTTGGTAATGCATACGAGTCACCTACGGTAAGAATCCGATTAGAGGGTTTGGAAACTAGGTAAAGGTTTGCTTTAAATTGAGTAGTCTAGATAGTAATTCGGTCGGTTCAATAATCTAGGTTGCTAAAACAATATAAGAGACTCTTAGATCACAAAGGATGATTAAATGTCTTAGTTAGTTAAAACCAAATAGTTGGGTATGTCTATAGCCTTGTTTTTTGGGGACATGGGGCTAACACGAGGGGGCTTTAGCTTTTTAACACTACACTCTAACATGTTTTAACCGAAAAGACGCAGCGAAAATACGTACCAAAAAATTTCTTACTTTATCAATGTTCTATTATACTTGAAAACCATTTAAAAACCAACTTCTTTAGAAGAATTACATCATTCATCCTTCATTAATGTATCAAATATTACATTCTAACAGAAACTACATGACCACCTATTCCATATAATCCATGTCTCTTTAACTCGATCTTCCATTACTTATCCTTCATGATGATGATCCATAATTTTGTACAACCTGCAGTCACCACATACATTCGCATCATTAACACACATTTTATAACAACCCTAAATAAACCGACACCCTCCCGAATATTTTTCCGACACCCTAATATATTTTAAATATCCCAATATGCCTTAAAATACACCCCATACGTGAAAACGGGCCCCGAATACCTTTTATATATTTAAAATTAATTAAAAATGGAATTTTTGGGGTTCAGGCGGGCCGCGTAAGCCATCCCCGAACCCTTACGCGGGCCGCGACAACTTAAAGACCAGGCGAGCTCCAGTGCTGACATGTGTCCGACGCGTGTTGAACCTACTATGTGACCCGGATCAGCTACGCCGTTGACCCCCTTTGACGCGGGCCGCGTAGGCCTTAGCCTACTTTTAGGCGGGCCGCGAGAAACTCGAGATGAGGCCCTATATAATGGGAGCTCGGGATATGATGTGCATGCGGTGTTACATATTTTTAAGTATATTTTAAGCCCTTTTTACACGTTAGTCAAGTTTTAAATTTATAAAACACGATATTTTACTAACACCAAACACACATATGGGCAAGTGCACCCATCGTGAGCGTAGTATAGTGTTGGCAAGATACCGAGGTCGTCCAAGGACACAAGAGCTTTTAGTACCGGTTTATCCTCAACGTTTAATCAAATCAAAAAGTTAGAAAAAATGTTTTTAAACTAGAAAAATAAAAACTAACTAAAATGCTGAAAAATAAAATAAAAGTAAAAACAAATAGACAAGATGAATCACTTGGCTCCGACTCGTGTTTAGTGTAACCTTTGACTATTTTCGCACTTTTGCACTTTTTAAGAGATTATCTTAGTTATTGTAGTAGGCCCGGCCTCTCTTTTGAAGGTGACGTTACCCTCAACTCAGTAGTTTGAGTCAGCAAGGATACAATCCTAAAGGGTCGGATTATTGAAAGATAATTAATTAAGTTATTAATGCATATTATGGTAGGCCCCTCTTTTGAAGGTGACGTTACCCTCGGCTAAGTAGTCTGAGTCAGCAGGGATACAGTCCTAAGTAGCCGGGTTAAAGTATTAATAGTAGCTTACATATGAGGTGATCAAAGAGTTTGGACCCCCGCCATCCAATACCGGTGGGTATTGAAGGAGGTCCTACTAAATTTGACCTAGGTCCTCGCAGGATCTATACACTGAACAAGGCAAGACTCTTACCAAACCGTTCCCTTAACCCCCGACCAGGTAGCCAACATATCTCCATATAGACCGTGGAGATATGAATGGTGAAAATCTTTTATTTTATATAGACAGTAAAATAATGCCAAGACACCACGGACAAACGATAAGGAAGAATCACCTTCAACATAAGAAACTAGTTATTAAAGTCATTAATACATAACCAAGTAAAAAGTGCGAAAAGATTAAAAATAAAAAGTATTACACTAGACACTTGTCTTCACCAAGTGATGTAAGAGACTTAGGCAAACATGGCCCTTGATTGTCAAGAACTCTTATGATCAATCTTGGATCCCGAGATGACTCACACACTCTACGATGGACGATGGATGATGGTGGTGGATGATGGTGTTGTGATGGTGGTGGGTGGTGGGTGAAGTGTGAGAGAGGTGGTGTGTCAATGGATGGTTTGCAAATGAGCCAAGCACCCCTATTTATAGGATGAACAGAGGCTCGGGCACGGCCCCGTGTCCATTGGGAACGGCCCCGTGTCCACCTTCCTTCTCTTTCTTCATTAACTGCAGTTTGTCTATATTAGTTGACCACGCCCCCATGTCCGCTGGGCACGCCCGCGTGTGCAGAAGCGTATCTGTACTATCAAGATTTCCCCAGATTCTGCGAATCTTAGAGTTGACCACGGCCCCGTGTCCGCTGAGCACGACCCCGTGGTGGTTGATAGAAGCTTCTACAGCTTTGTCTTTTCTGCTGACACTTGGGCACACCCCCGTGCTCATTGAGCACGGGGCGTGTTCAGCCTTCTGTTCTCTTGTTTTGCTTGGGAAGATGTTGTCGGGGAGGCTGGGCATGCCACGTTTGTTCCTTTTCTTGTATTCATGTTAGATTTAGCTTCCTTTTTGCTCCTTTTGTTCATTTGAGCTCATTTAATCATGAAAATACAAAAGGGAGACAAAAACACACTTTTTCCAACATTAGTACTAAAAAAGGGTTTGTTTTATGCCACAATTGATGTAATTTAAATGTTGCATTTTGTGCACATCAAATACTCCCACACTTGAATCTTTGTTTGTCCTCAAGCAAAACTCTTTATAATATGGCTTTACACTCCCAAATGGAATGGGTAGAAGAGAAGGTTTTTGGCTTGTCGTAGAGTGTCGGGATTTCCAAGATTCTTTATTAAGTTTTATTTTTATTTATTTACAATCCTATTCGTCATGATTTATTTAAAACATTACATAAGATAAATCACTTATTAGGGCATAACATGCCTTTTTTTAAAATTTCATTTATATACAAGTTCACATACCTCACGGGGGATCACTCAACACTCGGCCGAAGATGTATTTTAGTGGATCACTCGAGAGCGGCATGGAACTTACTCCTACCATAGACTTGCCAAGCAATCAATCATCCTCCTTTTTAACTATACACCTTTGTAAATATCAAGAGGACTTTTGGGGTGAAGGGTTAGGCTTGGGTTAAAGGTAGGTGGTTGGGTTAGTGGTTAGTAAAAGGGCGAAAAGCGTAAAAAGCGTTGGTTTTCGTAAGACTTTTATTTTTGAAGTTTTTATTTTGATGAAGTTATTATTCAAACAAAGTTATTTTTGATAAACTTGTTTGTTTATTTCTCTTCTGCTTCATCATCATCATTTTTTTTTTTTGAAAGTCATAAGAAAAACCGAGCTTGTTACTAAAACAAAGGGTTAAAAAATAAAAAGGTTTTGGTGGGTGAAAGGGTGTTTGGTTTGGGTTATGAAATGAAATGGTTTAGGCTCAAAGGGGTTAACTAGGGGGATTTTGGGTAGGTGGTAAAAAAAGAAAAATAATGGTGTGGAAATAAAAATGGTTAGTCCTAATGCCTCCGTCATTTACTTACTCGGGTTTACGTTGGTAAGGACCGGGAATGTATCATCGTGGCAAGTTCTAGAGTCGTAAGAACCAAGCGGCTATTCACACAAGAAACGAAAAATGAGCATTTAGTTTAAAGATATATATTTGTATGCTCAATAAAGGCTCAAAACTCACTTTTTATGGGAATGGGTTTTTTATGTGATCAAGTATATATAATCAAATTTTAACTAAACTTGTCATGCCGTTTCATAATTTTCTTGTGTTGGTTCTTTTTATCACGACGCTTTCGGTTGTAAATTTGTAAAAATATAACCTTTTTAGAATTTGAAAATCCCAAGTTAAACCTAGACAAGTAAAAAAAAATTAAAATTTTTTGAAAAAAATTTGGGGTGATTAGCGGTTCCAATAGAGTTTTGTGTAAGCCTTGTTATTAGGACTTGCAAGATTCAAGGTTTTAGCACCCCCCCCCCCCACTTAAATTACACATTTTCCTCAATGTGTCCCAAAAATAAGTTTTTAGGTTGATTGAATGTGTAAAAAGGTGTGAAAAAACAAAATTTTATGTTACTGGGCGTCTGGACACGGCCCCGTGGTGTCCGGGCACGACCCCGTGTTCATATCGCTAGTAACAGAAATTGCCAAAAAGAAACAAAAGCCTGGGCACTGGGGCGTGTTCAGTGAGCACGCCCCATGTCCAGTTACCTGAACTGGGCATTTCCTGCAGATTGTGCAGCACGGGGCCGTGTTGGGCGGGCACGGCCCGTGCTGAACTTGCTGTAATGAAGAAAAATTTGTCGGGTGGCCCTGTTTTCGTGCATGGGGTGCTGGTTCAAGTTTCCCTTGTTATCCTTCACCATCCCGAGTGTGTTTTATCCATTACAACATCATCCAAACACCAAATTAGCTAAAACCATCATTCATTAAATAGAGAGAATTACATAATAGTCCTAGAAAATTAAAACAAAGTAGGAAGATAAAAGTTAAAGGTCTTAATCTAGATAGGTCAAGTGATACATAAAATCATCTTAAGGAGTTCTACTATTACAATAAGAACCAAAATTCCGGAAATAGTTTTCCGGTATCTAAAAGCTTTGTAGAACTCTGAGCCGAGAGGTGTTAAAGCCATTCTTCTATCTCTCTTGGGAGGAAGAAGGCGGCTTCATTCTCCTCAACATCTTGTGGAGGAGGAGCGACACCAACCGGAACCCCTTGTAATATGTCTCGAGGGGGTTCCGAATGTCTGGCGTACCATTCGGCTGGAATGATGACTTCCGGTATCACATTCCATGCCCTTTGGGTGATGATTGGTACCAAAGGAGGAGAGGCGAGAATGTTCAACCTTTTGTGCAAAAGGTTGACCTCTCGAAGACATCCCTCTAGTCCCACCGTCAAATGATTAATACGGTCGACCAATGCTTCTTCTACCCCTGTCATCTCATCAATGGCCTCTCTTAAGGCGTAAACGTAGTTTACAAGAGAATCTTCAACCGTTGACGATCTTCTCCCTTGTCGGTTGTTTCTGGAGTGCGATGAAGATGTTCCGCTAGTTCTGCTCGCCATTCTCAGAAAACATACCGAAAAGAGTTCAATTTTACGGGAGCAGTACTTCGGACACGACCCCGTGTTCAGATGTCTGCAGATTTTTGGAACAAGGAATCATTGAGTTTTAAATTGTTTTTGTGATGTTTAAAACGTTTTTTAAGCGGGAACAACTTAAAACACTGTTGTAGAACTTATTTTTAACAAGATTCCATGAATAAAAATCTAACAAACATCTCAATAAAGCTTGAAACTATGGAGATTTCAAGCTTTAATGGAACCACAAAGGAAAAATTGAAGAAGATGAAAGTGGATAAAAGAGGAAAGGACAAGAAGGTTGTTGAGAAACTTCTTTTAGAAAATACCTAGGATGGTATGTGAGAAGATTCCCCAAATCTCTGTCCCTGGAATGGTTCAAATGTGCAGGATTCTTGGCTGCATTTATAGAAAACGACAGCACGCTGCACACGGCCCCGTGTCGGCTGGACACAGCCCCGTGTGCAGGCAAGATCCTGACACATTTTGTCCGTAATCTGACACGAAATCAGACGGGAATCTTTTGGTGGACACGGGGGCGTGTTGACCTGGACACGGCCCTGTGTCTAGAGGATGTTTATGAAATTTGTCTATTTCTAAGGAACTTCTCCGGATCGGGCGGTTCCTTACTGGATGGAACAACCCCAAAGTTCCTAAGATACCTTAATTGCTCTCGATTAAGACGAGAACGCAAGAGGTTGTCGGTGAGGGGTGATTCCTATGCTAAATGTAGGTGGACAAGTCCAACCCTTTCCCGGGATCTCGTTAAAGAAGGTGTATGCCGAATCGCTCAGGTCTATGTATGCACCAAACGAAGTCGATGGGGAGTCCTTCACGGCACAATCGACACAGGGACGACTATCGCTCAATTCCTCGCTAGAGTTAGAGGTAACATCGGGAACAACGAAGTTGTTTTTATTTGAATGTGATCCCAACAATTCCTCTTGGTTATCGTCTTGAGATAAATTATTGAAATCTATCCTAAGTTCTTTTAACCAATTAAGAATTAGATCTTCCATTTGAAATAGTTCATCATGGAGCATTTCTCCTAGAAGATCCGGTTGAGAGCATTCGAGGGAGAGATAGAGATTATTTTTACTTTCGCCCCTCTTAAGGCTACAGGAAAACAATGGGTCTATATAGTGGGGCTTATAATTTAGAAAATAACATTCTAATTCTTTATGAGAGCCACCACATATTTGACACCACGTACCATAAGAGTGCCAAAAGTAAAAAATATCAGTATCTCTCATGTTTGTGTCAGAAATTACCAACCGTCAGGATCTTACGGTTCTGTTTTCAGTAACTGAATCTTGGGCACGGGGCGTGTTGAGTGGGCACGGCCCCGTGTTCAGCTTACTGTCTGACTTAAAACATGATTGACAGTTCCAAGGATTGGGCACGGGACGTCTTCAGCGGGCGCGGCCCGTGCTGAGTTGTGCAGAAGCTGAAAATTTAAGAAAATCCTAAAAAAAACAGAAAAATTAGAAAAATGATTAGGCCGTTGATTCCTAACTTTCTTAAAATCCTTGTGTCCCCGGCAACGGCGCCAAAAACTTGATGTGCATGCGGTGTTATATATTTTTAAGTATATTTTAAGCCCTTTTTACACGTTAGTCAAGTTTTAAATTTATAAAACACGATATTTTACTAACACCAAACACACATGCAAGTGCACCCATCTTGAGCGTAGTATAGTGTTGGCAAGATACCGAGGTCGTCCAAGGACACAAGAGCTTTTAGTACCGGTTTATCCTCAACGTCTAATCAAATCAAAAAGTTAGAAAAAAGGTTTTTAAACTAGAAAAATAAAAACTAACTAAAATGCTGAAAAATAAAATAAAAGTAAAAACAGATAGACAAGATGAATCACTTGGCTCCGACTAGTGTTTAGTGTAACATTTGATTATTTCCGCACTTTTGAACTTTTTAAGAGATTATCTTAGTTATTGTAGTAGGCCCCTCTTTTGAAGGTGACGTTACCCTCAACCCAGTAGTTTGAGTCAGCAAGGATACAATCCTAAAGGGTCGGATTATTGAAAAATAATTAAGTAGGCCCCTCTTTTGAAGGTGACGTTACCCTCGGCTAAGTAGTCTGAGTCAGCAGGGATACAGTCCTAAGTAGCCGGGTTAAAGTATTAATAGTAGCTTACATATGAGGGGATCAAAGAGTTTCGACCCCCGCCATCCAATACCGGTGGGTATTGAAGGAGGTCCTCCTAAATTTGACCCAGGTCCTTGCAGGATCTATACACTGAACAAGGCAAGACTCTTACAAAACCATTCCCTTAACCCCCGACCAGGTAGCCAACATATCTCCATATAGACCGTGGAGATATGAATGGTGAAAATATTTTATTTTATATAGACAGTAAAATAATGCCAAGACACCACGGACAAACGATAAGGAAGAATCACCTTCAACATAAGAAACTAGTTATTAAAGTCATTAATACATAACCAAGTAAAAAGTGCGAAAAGATTAAAAATAAAAAGTATTACACTAGACACTTGTCTTCACCAAGTGATGTAGGAGACTTAGGCAAACATGGCCTTTGATTGTCAAGAACTCTTACGATCAATCTTGGATCACGAGACGACTCACACACTCTACGATGGATGATGGTGGTAGATGATGGTGTTGTGATGGTGGTGGGTGGTGGGTGAAGTGTGAGAGAGGTGGTGTGCCAATGGATGGTTTGCAAATGAGCCAAGCACCCTTATTTATAGGTTGAACAGAGGCTCGGGCACGGCCCCGTGTCCACCTTCCTTCTCTTTCTTCATTAACTGCAGTTTGTCTGTATTAGTTGACCACGCCCCCGTGTCCGCTGGGCACGCCCCCGTGTGCAGAAGCGTATCTGTACTATCAAGATTTCCCCAGATTCTGCGAATCTTAGAGTTGACCACGGCCCCGTGTCCGCTGAGCACGACCCCGTGGTGGTTGATAGAAGCTTCTACAGCTTTGTCTTTTCTGCTGACACTTGGGCACGCCCCCGTGCTCATTGAGCACGGGGCGTGTTCAGCCTTCTGTTCTCTTGTTTTGCTTGGGAAGATGCTGTCGGGGAGGCTGGGCATGCCACGTTTGTTCCTTTTCTTGTATTCATGTTAGATTTAGCTTCCTTTTTGCTCCTTTTGTTCAGTTGAGCTCATTTAATCCTGAAAATACAAAAGGAAGACAAAAACACACTTTTCCAACATTAGTACTAAAAAATGGGTAGTTTTTTGCCACAATTGATGTAATTTATATGTTACATTTTGTGCACATCACGATATCAGTTTCAGTCGCTCAATTTCTTTCCTTTCTTACGAATTTCCACATAGTAGAAGCTATACTCGGGTATAATACCCCCTAAATAACGAAGTTCTGCTCCGTTGTAAGTATCATAACCCCTGGATACGTATTAGATACTCTGCCCGATTGATCTAGGGTTCCGTAACGGCTGTCGTGGTTCTGCCCGACATAGTCGTTGGAATGCCGTGTCGGGGAGGGTATTACTAATGTTAAAATGGGTTATTATACTAACACGTGTGCATTTATGTAAATTATAGATTGTCACCAAGAAACTCTAAAGGATAATCTAAGACACTCCTTTTTGCAAATTGTTTTCACAAAACCTCACACAATTAATTATATATTAAGCAGTTATTGAGTATTTGTAAGGATACAATTATCGTCGGTATGTTGGGGTTTTGTATACAAAATTTGTTACCGGAGGGGTAACATTTCCACAAGTCGGGTCTGACATTACCGCGGGTGGTAATTGATATAACTTGGAAACAAATGTAATTGCGAGACCGCCCTCAATACTATACAATGGATTTTATTTAAACTTAATTAAACTGGGATTCACTCACCAGTATTTCCCACTAACAAAATGTTTTTAAACGCGTTTCTGGTAACAAAATGTGAAAGCCAAATAGAAGCCAGCTGTATAACACTGAAGGCTTGGAAAAAGTGGCAATAAAGTTACCTAAAAAGAATTAGATGTTTTTATTAAATAAAATAGGATTTATTCCTATGAAAATATGTGTACTTAAAACTTGGGTTTTATCCCATGTGTTTAATATTATGAAAGTGTGGTATTTTACTCTGATAAAATATTTCCTAACTACGGTCCTGATGAAAATTCCGCTGCCAAAATTAGACAATACCAGATACCACCGAAACTGGCTCGCGGTCGCCCGTTCCTGTATTTGCATAAGGATCGGGGGTTGCGACAGAAGGTGGTATCAAAGCTAAGCCACTGATTTAGCCACAGAAGTGTTCTGCTGACAACAAAATTCAAATTGTTAGGAAATAAATTACGGGAATACGTGCATAATTGTATTTTCTTGTTATGTGTTATTTGACTATTTGTTAGTTTACAGTATGAGCGACCAAGGACCATCTGACGCGTACCGTCAATTGTCTGGTTCGCCTAGAAGCGAAGGTGCCTCTTCTCAGCCTGCCCTCTCAGGGTACTCTGCTGATATGGAAGAAGGAATATTCGTGTTTAAGGCTCAGTGTGAAGAGCCATTCCCTCAGAAAAAGAGAGGATGGTTCAGTCGAGGGGCACATGAGCGTAGGAAGCGTATGAAAAAGTTACAAGACCAGAGAGCACTAGCAGCAGCTAAAAGAGAAACTGATGCCTATGCCCAGGAAATGATTAATAGGGGTATAGCCAACATCCACATCCTAGCAACCACTGCAGCTGACCCTAACCTAGAACAAATGATAGCACCCCAACCACAATCACCAATTCCTTACCAACCGATGGAGATAGAAAACCCTGAAAATCAAGTAGAAATGCATGATTTCAACCCGGAGGAAATACCTAGGGTACCAGCACCTAACCCCTTAAACCCAAATTACGACCCATGGTGGGATGACAATAGGGACTATGTGCAACGTTACCCGATACACGAAGACATGCCCATGCTGAACCTAGGAGCCTACCCAGGGTTAGATCCTCTGGATCCCTATTACGATAATGATGTATTCATTAGGGAGATTCTAGAAATCCTTACCCATACCAGGCCCCTATACCTCCGTACAAGGATCCCGCACCCCAAATTCCAAACCCAGTCCTAGAACCTGCACCCCCAATGAGTGCAGACAATGTACAAGAACTTAGGACATTTGGTGAGGAAATTTTAGAGAGTAGTGAAAGAATGAGACTGGTAGGAGAGCGACTCGTCTGGAAGTACGACGAGCGCAATATGGATTTCTGGATGAATCCATATCCATGAATGTGATGGTGGAGACGGTAGTAATAATAATATTAATAATAAAATAATATAATATGTGTGTATGTGTATGAAAAAAAAACTACTAATGCCTATTACCAGTAGTGTAACTTTAAATTTCAGTCGGTATTGTAATTTTAATTTCAGTACTGGTGTGTAATAGATGCATATTATATAAAAATAGAGTAAGTCGCAATGATCGACGCTTTTGACCAAAATGCGTGTCATGTGATTGGCTATATTAAATATTATTTTGTGATATTAATACGTGGTAACTGTTTAAAATCTAGATGGCCGACGAAGGGAATCAGGAAAATCTGAATAACGATAACCAGAGTAACATTAACTTGGTTAATGAGAATCCGAACAACAATAACAATGGAAACCAAGTCGATAATAGTGCAATCCAACACATAGTGGCATAAGGAATTATAGATGCAATGCCATATATTCTTCAAGGATGCTGATAATAAAAGTAAGCATAGCAGTAAGCGACCAACTGAACCTGAACACAACGTGAACAATGGACCCGTACTTCAAGTGCCCATTCCCAAAAGAAGAAGAACCATGCCTTATGGTTGTTCTTACAAAGAATTCTGGTCATGCAAACCAATAAAATTCTCGGGCAATGAAGGACCCGTTGCAGCTCTACGCTGGATAGAAAAGACTGAGGTTGTTTTAAAAATAAGCAAGTGTGCTGAAGAAGACAAGATAATGTTTACCTCTAATCTGTTTAAAAACTCAGTCTTAGAATGGTGGAACACTATCCTCCAGTCTAGAGGAAGTGATAGGGTTTATAATATGGAATGGGAGGAATTTAAGAATTTGGTAGAAAGGAAATTCTGCCCTCCCAATGAAAAGGAACAGATAGCGAATAAGTTTCTGAACCTTAGAATGACCAGGGTAGATAGTAAGGGTTATACTACCACATTCTTTGAATATGCTAGAATAGTACCAACCCTTGCATCACCTGAACCGGTATTAATCTCCCGTTACATCTGGGGATTAATTGGAGAGATTAGACATGTAGTCAAGGCAGCTAGACCTCAAACTATAGAAGAAACTGTAGAACTAGCAAATATCTTGACAGATGAATTAATCCGTACTAGAGAAGAAGACCAGAGGAGAAACCTAGCTCAAAGGTCTACCCAAGAATTCCGTTCTGGGAATTCCAACCGTAGGAATATAGGTTCAACCTCTGCACCATACGGCAAGGCACCAGGACACAAGGAAGAAGATTGAAGGAGGAAATCCAGTAATGGACTATGCTTTAACTGTGGAGAAAAAGGTCACATCAAGCCAAATTGTCTGAAACTAGCCCCAGCCGCGAACAACAAGAACACTAAAATGCTAGAGCATTTGTTCTGACTGCAGATGAAGCCAAAATGATTCCGGACGTAATAGCCGGTACGTTTTTAGTTAATGATGTTTTTGCTAAAGTATTATTTGACTCTGGTGCAAACCAAAGTTATATTAATACTTCATTTTGCAAACTTCTTAATCAACCATTAACTAAACTCTCACAAGAATGTCTAGTCGAGACAGCGAATGGAGAAACGGTTAGGATTTCTAAAATCTTGCAGGAAGCAAGAATAGAATTTTTAAATCAAAAGTTTATTGCAAATCTTCATCCCATGAATCTGGCAGGATTTGTTATCGTATTAGGAATGGATTGGTTAATAGCCAATAAAGCTAATATTTTATGTAATCAAAAGTCAATTCAAGTAAATTCGCCAAAGGGTGAAAAGATCACAATTAAAGGAGATAAACCCTGTAGATCCACAAAATTCATCTCTGTGATGAAATCTGCAAGCTATATAAGAAAAGGATCTATAGTGTATTTGATTTCTATAATCACTAACACTAAAGGCAAAGAACTAAAAGACATTCCAGTAGTGTCTCAATTTTCAGATGTATTTCCAGAAGAGTTGCCAGGGCTACCACCAGACAGAGAAGTCGAATTCAGAATCCATCTACTGCTAGGAATAGCACCAATTGCCAAAGCACCCTTGTAGGATCGTTGTTGGACCCAAACGAGTCAATCAGAAGAGCATATAATCCGATTCAAAGGCGGGAATCAGTGAAACTGACGTGGAAACAGCTTGATACTAATAAATCTGTCACTTTGATTGATTATAACACTAATTACAACCTGAACAGATTTCGGCAGCACTTCGTTACAAATCCTGAAGCGTCTCCAAATGAAATCAACAAGTGTCCTATTTATAGTGTGTCTAGTTAGCTTGAAATGACCAGGCATGTTCAAGCTACCAGGCCTGTTCAAGCTACCAGGCCTGTTCAAGCTACCATGCATGTTCAAGCTATCATGCATGTTCAAGCTAACAGCCTTCTAAACTTTCTAATAACAGTTTCTTGCAACTCGGACACTGATAATCCTAACCTATCCTATTACATGATTCAAGACGAAGTCAATAGACGTATTGCACTAACAGACTCCCCCTCGGATATTGACGAAGTCTTCAGTGTCTAGTCTTCAGTATGACACATCTTCAGTCTTGATCATTCTGCCTTCTCATTCAAGTTGTAACATTATAAGCATCCATCAATCCTTCTCTTCTTCTATCAGCTTCAGGCTCCCCCTTTCGTCAAGCTTCCGTGCTTTGGGATCGACACCTAGCTATCCATCTACAAGCTCCTCTTGCTTCAAGCTTGTCTTGTAACAACCCGCACTTTTGCGCGTTGTTACTGCTCGTTATACTCGTTACGCCTAGCACAAGAGATTCGGATCATAATGTAACTATGTCGTATATATCGCTATTCGAAGGATAATCGCATATTTTCAAGCTACAATATCATTATACTACACTATTATCACACTAACACTCACGGAGGCACTGAGTGAGGACCTATTCTACCCTCCCCAGTGGCCGTGATGTGTCGAACGTAAACAATTAACGCTAACGAGGACTCCCGGGTGAGTGCTGTAGCTTCAGTCGTCATGACGATGATGACAATAGGAGTAAACGGTACCCCGTCAGTCTTTGTGGCACTACACGAAATAACGTTCACGATGACATCAAGAAAGGACCTATACTACCCTCATTGATGGCCGTGTAACGTCGCTAGCAATCGCATACTCGAATCGGAAACCGACTGTAAAGTATCGAAACTTTGGTTTATGGATACGTAAATACGACCCCTAGTGATATATATATATATATAACAATAATAATAATAATATAATAATAATATAAATTGATTATGAAGGATACGCGCTTCGAAAACTATCAAATCGATCAAAAACGAAGAAGTCCGGCCCGTTAGGATGTCTATCCGGACGGATAGACCATCCGGACGGATGGGCATGCGCACGGATGGCCATCCGCACGCATGGGCCATCCGCACGGATGGGCCATCCGCACGGATGGGCTATCCGGGCCAAACCTCTTTTCCTCTCCTCTTTCGCCTATAAATAGCCTGTCACACCACTATTCAAGTGATGTGACAGCTCCTGTTCAACCACACGCGCACCAAGACCCTTTTCTCTCGATTTCCTCGCGATTCCGGTAAGATTTCAACCTAACACTTGTACTTCTACAATCTACACTCGAATCTACATCATTCTATCTTTCAAAACTCGAATTCTAACCGTGAAATCTACGGATTTGAGGCGTTTTGAGGTGATGTCACCAAGAGCTCTTATGAACTTCAAGTTGGGGTCTCATTTCACTATAAACGACTCAGATCCAGGTGATTTCCACATGTTTTAATGACAATCACACCTAAATCTGTGCGATTTCGAGTTAACCATGAAGAACCGCCATGAACGGCCAGATCTGATGGAACGGGGTGATTCCCGGCCGTTAGAATGAGTCGGAATTGACGGAACTCCAAGTGTTAGTGCGAAATTACACAACTCTAGTGAAAACGAACGTTTTCCTTCCGTTAAACACTCGAAAACAAGTGTTCAGAGTACGAAACAGACATGTCAGTCCGCACGGATGACACGGCCCGCACGGATGACACAGCCCGCACGGATGACACAGCCCGCACGGATGACACCATCCGCACGGACCACTCATCCGCACGGACCACCCGCCCGTACAGACCACACACACCCGCACGGATGACACGTCCGCACGGACCGCATGTCCGCACGGATGACACATCCGCACGGATCATGTGTCCGCACGGATGACATGTCACCCGCACGCACACTCATCCGCACGCACGCTCAACCGCACGGATCACTGTTATCCGCACGGATAACATGCCATCCGGACGGATGACTTGCCATCCGCACGGATGAGGCCCAATTCAACCAAACGAGTAACTTTTCAAGTTAATCTTGCTTAACCGTATTTCGTTTACTCTATCTCTTCAAGGATCAGTACAGACAACTCGTAACCGACTCAATCAAGTTGTAATCTCGCTAAATACGCACTGTGAGTATACTTAACCCCTTTTTAATCGAATTTTGGGTGTAACATACGTTTCTAACAAATCGAACTCATCAATCGAACTATGCAATCAATCGAATTATCACTTGCGAATAACTGTTATGCATAGATATACGTGATGCTAGTTGCATATGTGCTAGGGCTTATACTCGCGACGTCCCACCAAGACTAGTATAGTACTATTGCGCCCGACGGGGTCTAGTTATGCCATCGTACATTCGAGCATCGAGGACTTAGTTGGTAGTATCAGTTTTGTGAGTATATATGTCGTGTATTACGTTTATGCATGTGGAAATTCGCAGCACTTTTAATCTATTATGCTATACTAATCAAACCTGTATACTCGCCAATACTTTTGTATTGACAAATCTTTTAACGTATGTTGCAGGTTAGATCGCAGACTATATCAAATCAAGCTAGGAAGTCTAGAAACTCAACTAAAATCTAGGTTGTCGGATTTGTATTGTTCGAGAGGACAAGAAATCTGTGATAACTTATGTGATTGTATTGTTTGTTAGTATGGGATAACGAATGTATTAAATATTATCGCAATATAGTTGTTATGGATTCTCTTGAGCAATCTGATTCGCCTAGTGCCACGCCCCGATGATTCCGCCATCGGTTGGGGTGTGACAGATTGGTATCAGAGCCATAACTATAGGGAATTAGGTCAGACTCGACCTAGTCCGGGTCGACGTCTTAGAAATTGACCTAGTCTATAGTCTAAGTACCAACAGGCCGACTCGTACGAACCCAGTGGGGTTTGTATCGGGCTTACTTGATACTCTCGATCGAAATTGCTAAAAGCTACAACTTTGTGTGAACGCCGCATACTACAACCTCACACGAAGAAGCCTTTCCTAAGGCTAAAATGCTACTTAGCCTTTCCTAAGGCCGACACAATACACACGTTTTCGAAAATACTCGCATGACGAAACCGAGCGATCCAGTCGAGATCAGGTGTAAAAACCAAGAACTCTCGGTAGGATTGCTCACTCAGCGCATTTTTCTAGCACGAGAACCTTTCATCGAGTTAGGAGTGACATCCACATCTCGACAAAAGTCTCCATTTCTAAATCTAGTGGAACTCACGAATTTATTCGAGGAGCATAACCACAAATAGGAACGAAACTGTTAAGCCAGGGGTGAAACCCATACCTTAATAAGTTGTTCCACTCTCTATAAAATGGTTTTCAAAAGCTCTCACCAAGGACTCGACTATTGTAACAACTCGAGCCACGCGATGACTAGGAAGACGAATGCCATGAGCTACATCCCAGTGGAAGCATGGAGTCTTCTAGGTCAACGCGCGCGCACGAACTTGTTACACATAGTTGGGTTACCTTGGGTAGTCAACGCCTAAACACCCAAGGCACTCTAGCATACGACCTGCCAACCTTACAACTGGTTGGAAACTTATTTACATTTTGTAACTTTACGCTTTATCGATTTCTCGATGTAACGATTTTCACTCCCTACTTTATAAACGCACGATTCGCACAGTCATCGCAATCTAAAACGAAATCCGAATTTTCGCAACAAAACTGATGCATAATCTATCGCCTTCGCTATCGTTTTCTCACTTCAACGCGACCTCGTTTATTCTGAATCGACCTATATGTGTATGATTACAAATTTCATCTATATAATATATATGTATATATATGTACGTATAAACAAACAAGTCATTGTAAGAGAACTTAGAAATTTCGTGCTTCCTACGTGGCTCCTATATGGTTCTTATTACTGTACTATCGCACAAGTTTTGAACGCGCTCAATCGCAACGCAAAACTCGAAAATCATTATGATCGAATCTCACTCCAAGTCTCTTCCTGTCTAGATGACTTCCAACAACTCTACCTCGAGACGAGTAGCTAAGAGGAAAGCCAAACGAAGCGCCGAGAAGAGGATTGCTTCACTTATAATCAAGGAAGTGAGTAAGCTTAGTCCTCAAATTGACGCTCGAGTGCACTCTCGCAGCCACTCTCGAGCTTCGGAAGACGTTAAGACAGGAGAGCCGCAATCTACTTTTCTCTACAAGCACTTCAAAGCCTGTGACCCGATGGAATTCACGGGTGAAGGAGGTGCGACTCAACTACTCCAGTGGTTCGATTCTATCGAAGTCACCCTTCGTCAAAGTGGGTGTCCCGATAGTCTCCGTACTACTTGCGCCACCGGAGTATTTCAATCGCGAGCACTCGACTGGTGGACCGCCGAACGTAACAAACGTGGGATCTCCGAAGCTTACGCCCTCTCTTGGGATGAGCTGAAGGAACTCATGAAGAAAGAATACTGTCCTCCTCACGAAATCCAGAGACTAGAAAACAAATTTTGGGGAATCAAGCAAACCGAAGGTGACAATGCTGGCTACACCGCAAGGTTCAAACAGCTTAGCATAATCTGCCCAAGTCAAGTCAACACTCCGGGGAAGGCCATTGCGAAGTACATTCGTGGCTTGCCTGAGTGTGTGGGTGATTTTGTCGAAGCTGCAAGGCCTGCTACCATCGAAGAAACCTACCGCTTAGCTGCAGAAATCAACAACAAACGATTCGTGGAAGGGTTATTCTCAAAGAACCCTGTCAAGCAAGCTCATCAAGCAATCGCCAGTAATCCTTCAGGCGAACACGTTGACAAATCTTCTGATGATTCTACTGATAAATCTTCTGACAACTCTGTTGGCGATTCTTCTAATGAATCAGCTAACGATTCTTCTGACGGATCTGCTAATGATTCTTCAGACGGATCTGCTGCCGATTCTTCTGGCGAATCTGCCGATGGATCTTCCGATAAATCAGCCAAAGACTCCGCAAGCGAGTCTTCAGACGAATCCTCCAACGACGACACTTCTTCGCAAGACACCGACGAACCCAGCCGCAAACGAAAGACTTCAAGCCCAAACTCATCAGCAACCGAACTGCTGCAACCGGAACCTCTTCGAACAGTTCCAAAGTTTCCAAAACGAGCCTACACTGGATTTCATCCTCAGTGTTACTCGTGTACCTATCATCACCCAGTTGGGGCTGACTGTCGCTATTGCAATAACTGCAACCGCTACGGTCACTTCACCCGCAACTGTCGCATCGAACCGTGAACTTGAGTACAACAACAACAGCTCCAGCAAAAGTCTTCAGCATCCAGACATCTAGCAAGCGTAGGATAAAGTTGTAATGAAACGACTCTCGACGTTAATTTTCTAAGTTTGGAACCTACTCTATTATTTGAAGTTGCCACTATGTGTAACGTTAACTCTCGTATTCGTTCTCTCTTTCACTCTTTAATCATCGCACTTAGACTAGATTCACACACACACTATATACTATATCACGAAATAATGTGTTTTACCCTCACTACACTCTTAGCATGAGGTACGACAAACGTGCAAGGAACAATTAATCGCGGGTGCACACGGGATTACTTGGGTCAGTGCACGGAGATCGTAGTGAATTCTAAAAGTGCCATAGTGTTTGACAAAAGGTGACACCAAAACACGGGATGAAAGTAGTAGGGGTCGGGCGAGGAATGCCTTACCATACTACCGAAGTTCCGTGAAGAAAGTGCCACGTGGAGTTGAACGTTATTAGACCTATTATACTATTGTGCTTATTTTCAACACACTACACTCAATCGCAAGGCGTAACAAACTGTATCATTGCAAGACTTGTCGTAAGTCTGCAAACGCAATGCAATCGCCTCATCGATGGACTCTGGGGAGTCTACCCCGCAGGCAAGTTGCATCGACGCAAGACTGGTCGTAAGTCCGTTGCAACGAATCCCAATCGAGCAAGTAAACACTCACGATATTGTTGAGTGAGGACCTATTCTACCCTCCTCGATAGCCGTGATGCGTCAAAACGAATCGTTAAGCTTATTCGAAACAAGAACCGAACTCGACTAATCGTAATCGCTTACCTCGTGTATCTCGCAACCTCGATCGCTTATCACGCGAGCCTATATCTTTTGATGTGTATCAATCTATCGCTATCGCCTACCGTTATCTGTGATATTCGTGCTAAGTTAGAACGCATGACCTCGCCTCACGAGAGGAAACTCATATGGTTAAGGCAGGGTGTTTTAGCCATATCAGCGACCTTTCGTGGAAAAAGGCCATGTGGGGTCTAACGTTAGTCAAATTCTGTAGTATTAATCAAATCAAAATCGAACCGCATACTTTCATCGCTTGCACGCAACAACTATCGATTATTGTAATTCGTTTATCATCGCCATCATTACTAGTGTTGTATTTCGTGCTTATTCGTTTAATCGTCAAATCGCTGATCGCCTATCGTGTATAATCTACCGCTTATCGTTCGCTTGGTATCCATCGCAGTCTGTATAGTATTAAGTACACATGACACCGCTTCACGAGGCAAGGCTAACCTGGTTAAGCATGGTGTTTCGCCATGTTAGCAACCCCCGTGGAAACGTGCCATGTGGGTGTAAGGTGGAATCTAATCAAACGCGCGCTATTCGCTTCTCAACTCGCTGGATTAATCTATTCGATCCTATCTTATGCTCGGTCCGACTTCCTATCGATTGGGCCGAGTAAACGCATTTCTATCCGAATCATATCGGCACACCTGACACTGCCTCACGAAACGGAAGTAGTATGGGCAAAACATGGTGGATACGCCGCTGGTAATTCCTATATATAAATGTTTTAAACATATTAACGAACTTCCGTGGGAAGGTGCCAAGTGGGGCTTGATGCCAAATTACTCCTTTCAAAAGGTTAAAACTGATTTTTTATAAAACTTTTATTAAAACCATGGGACAAGTGAAATTCCTAACAATGTGGAGTTAACATCGAATCAGCTTAGCTCCATGTTCAAAGGGGGCTTCATGAGTCCAATTTCTCCTAAAACCTTTTTCAGAGATCAAAAACGAGATTTTCCTGAGATATTGGTTCAACATCGAGTTCAACTAGAACCCATATCACAGGGGAGTTTACGTAACTCTTATTTCATTTTTCAAATCCCTTAAAATGTTAGAAACTTAAACTTCCTTGCAACATCGGTTGACATCGATTCTGTTGACCGCACGTCGAAAGGAAAATTTTCAAAAGATTTTCGTCCTAAATCCCTTTTCGATATCTGAAACGAACGCTTCTCGTAACGTTGGTTAACGAGCGACTCAGTTAACTCTACGCCATGAGAAACCCTTTCAAGTCCTTTAAGTCTACAATAGCATCGAACTAACGAATTCTACACAAGACAAGGTACTTTGAAATGTCAACTCGTGTGATTTGTACTTTCGTCTTTACGTCGCCTTCTCACTATCGCAATCAATCCCTCTTATTCGAAACGTTCACGCTGTCAACTTACGATCAAATCACTCGCTGTATCGCTACTTATACTTGATCAACTCTTAGAAGTCTACCTATTGGATTAATTTCGGGACGAAATTTCCTAAAGTAGGGGAGACTGTAACAACCCGCACTTTTGCGCGTTGTTACTGCTCGTTATACTCGTTACGCCTAGCACAAGAGATTCGGATCATAATGTAACTATGTCGTATATATCGCTATTCGAAGGATAATCGCATATTTTCAAGCTACAATATCATTATACTACACTATTATCACACTAACACTCACGGAGGCACTGAGTGAGGACCTATTCTACCCTCCCCAGTGGCCGTGATGTGTCGAACGTAAACAATTAACGCTAACGAGGACTCCCGGGTGAGTGCTGTAGCTTCAGTCGTCATGACGATGATGACAATAGGAGTAAACGGTACCCCGTCAGTCTTTGTGGCACTACACGAAATAACGTTCACGATGACATCAAGAAAGGACCTATACTACCCTCATTGATGGCCGTGTAACGTCGCTAGCAATCGCATACTCGAATCGGAAACCGACTGTAAAGTATCGAAACTTTGGTTTATGGATACGTAAATACGACCCCTAGTGATATATATATATATATATATATATATAACAATAATAATAATAATATAATAATAATATAAATTGATTATGAAGGATACGCGCTTCGAAAACTATCAAATCGATCAAAAACGAAGAAGTCCGGCCCGTTAGGATGTCTATCCGGACGGATAGACCATCCGGACGGATGGGCATGCGCATGGATGGCCATCCGCACGCATGGGCCATCCGCACGGATGGGCCATCCGCACGGATGGGCTATCCGGGCCAAACCTCTTTTCCTCTCCTCTTTCGCCTATAAATAGCCTGTCACACCACTATTCAAGTGATGTGACAGCTCCTGTTCAACCACACGCGCACCAAGACCCTTTTCTCTCGATTTCCTCGCGATTCCGGTAAGATTTCAACCTAACACTTGTACTTCTACAATCTACACTCGAATCTACATCATTCTATCTTTCAAAACTCGAATTCTAACCGTGAAATCTACGGATTTGAGGCGTTTTGAGGTGATGTCACCAAGAGCTCTTATGAACTTCAAGTTGGGGTCTCATTTCACTATAAACGACTCAGATCCAGGTGATTTCCACATGTTTTAATGACAATCACACCTAAATCTGTGCGATTTCGAGTTAACCATGAAGAACCGCCATGAACGGCCAGATCTGATGGAACGGGGTGATTCCCGGCCGTTAGAATGAGTCGGAATTGACGGAACTCCAAGTGTTAGTGCGAAATTACACAACTCTAGTGAAAACGAACGTTTTCCTTCCGTTAAACACTCGAAAACAAGTGTTCAGAGTACGAAACAGACATGTCAGTCCGCACGGATGACACGGCCCGCACGGATGACACAGCCCGCACGGATGACACAGCCCGCACGGATGACACCATCCGCACGGACCACTCATCCGCACGGACCACCCGCCCGTACAGACCACACACACCCGCACGGATGACACGTCCGCACGGACCGCATGTCCGCACGGATGACACATCCGCACGGATCATGTGTCCGCACGGATGACATGTCACCCGCACGCACACTCATCCGCACGCACGCTCAACCGCACGGATCACTGTTATCCGCACGGATAACATGCCATCCGGACGGATGACTTGCCATCCGCACGGATGAGGCCCAATTCAACCAAACGAGTAACTTTTCAAGTTAATCTTGCTTAACCGTATTTCGTTTACTCTATCTCTTCAAGGATCAGTACAGACAACTCGTAACCGACTCAATCAAGTTGTAATCTCGCTAAATACGCACTGTGAGTATACTTGACCCCTTTTTAATCGAATTTTGGGTGTAACATACGTTTCTAACAAATCGAACTCATCAATCGAACTATGAAATCAATCGAATTATCACTTGCGAATAACTGTTATGCATAGATATACGTGATGCTAGTTGCATATGTGCTAGGGCTTATACTCGCGACGTCCCACCAAGACTAGTATAGTACTATTGCGCCCGACGGGGTCTAGTTATGCCATCGTACATTTGAGCATCGAGGACTTAGTTGGTAGTATCAGTTTTGTGAGTATATATGTCGTGTATTACGTTTATGCATGTGGAAATTCGCAGCACTTTTAATCTATTATGCTATACTAATCAAACCTGTATACTCGCCAATACTTTTGTATTGACAAATCTTTTAACGTATGTTGCAGGTTAGATCGCAGACTATATCAAATCAAGCTAGGAAGTCTAGAAACTCAACTAAAATCTAGGTTGTCGGATTTGTATTGTTCGAGAGGACAAGAAATCTGTGATAACTTATGTGATTGTATTGTTTGTTAGTATGGGATAACGAATGTATTAAATATTATCGCAATATAGTTGTTATGGATTCTCTTGAGCAATCTGATTCGCCTAGTGCCACGCCCCGATGATTCCGCCATCGGTTGGGGTGTGACATGTCTTCAGACTCCCCCTTAGACTCTGCTCTCGGGATCGTAATCTGGACTATCTGCAATTACTCATACGTTTATAAGTAACAACATTTTAAACTACCAGGAATCATAACCTGGTTCTAAAACACTCCCTCTATTAACAATCTTTATAGATATGGCAATGTTCAGTATCCAAAATCCTTACAGTAAATCATCCAAGTCCAAACTAATGACCTTGGAGATTTCACAAACTGTTTTTGATTTTTGATTTTTAATTCAAGTTTCAAATTAATGAACTTGTTTTATTTTCAGAAACACAATCAGCTTACTTAGATTTTGAAACTCAGCATTTCAGACATCGGTTGTCGAAAATAAAGCAGAATCAAAAATCTTTTTGTATTTTTCTGAAAATATAAAGCAGTAAAGAAATATGTACAAACATATTTACAGACAATATTTTTGTTTGAGTATGCGTCAGAGGATCATATCATTTTTTTTACAAGTCACAAGTACCGTTGAGCTTAGTTACACATTAAGAATTAAACAATTCACTAGATTGTCGATATACTTGTCCACTTAAATTTTCACACCAACTTCAACTGATTCAGGATACGAATTAGGTGAATTAAGAACTTAAACTCATTCATGTGTCTCACCTTTTGAATATACTCCCGTATCCAGATCCCAATATTCAGTCTTACAGGTGAGTATACCTAGATGATATCTGTAAAGGGAATAAATTATAGTACGAAACGGTGAGAGCTCAGGTCAGAACTTTCGTTCAGCAGAGAGATGACGGCTCGACTTTTGGTGTGTCCCCTTTAGAGGATCTTTTGTATTACAACAGCAATGACTATCAATTTTATTGTTTCATCAATTTGCTGAGGGCGGCGCTATATTTCAAGCAATGCAGAAAGTATTCTCCGGGGACTAGGCCATTGCTTCCGCAAAATCAGAAGTCCCGAGATAATACCCCAGATATCACTGAGTATAAAGACCTAGTATCTCAGAAAGAGGGACCTTCCAAACAAGATTTCAGGGGTTACCTATATATTCAAGTAGTGTTCCCCACGAAATAAGCAAGTTTGAATTTAGGTTTATATCCCGAAAAAGTTTACTAAATGTATAAAAACCTATCGGCATATCATCAGTGAGACTGTATAACGCTATTTAATCGTTACATTTCTTTAGCATACTATAACTGTCTACTGATGTACTATCATTTCCTCTTTTTACGCAAAAACTCAATTTTTGAATTTTATCATGTTTTTGACTTTTTCAAAATTTTCAAATGTTTTTGTATTTTCAAACAACAATACTCCCCCTAAAATGCAAAATCATTTAAAGAAAATTTGACAACCAATACTGATAGCTTTGTCTCGCCATCCATTTTCTGCTAAAAATGCTCTGATTTGCAGAAAATCTAATATAAAGTACCCCCATGATTTACAACTCATTGATTTTCGACAGTTTGAAACCCGTTTTTCAATCTTGTGAAAGTAATCATGTTTGTTTAGCTGTGAGGGTTTCGGCATATTCAATCAACACATATTTTTGTATTTTTCTATTTTTGACAAAACAAAACATATTTTTGGTTTTTCAAAATTTTTCAATTTTTAGGGTTTTTGAAATATTGTTTATTTATGTACAGAATGAAAATAAACTTCCTGTTTCAAACAATACAGGATCCAGCAGCCTCCTCTCCTCGTTGTGCCAGGCTGCTCCAACTTCCATTCTCACAATCTTCGGATTTGTTGAGCACCTGCACATTCAGACTACTTGATTACTTGAACAATTTTGCCCAGGTCTGTTTGACCTTAGGCATTTCAACACAATAATTTTCATTCAATGATGGAAACTCTTTGTCATCTTTCACAAAGACGTTATCAACTTTGACTTCAACTTTCTCATCTTTTACCGAAGTCACTTGTTTCTTAACACTCCAAGTTTGACCTTTTGGAGTCCCTCTTTTGTAAAAATGAGACTCTTTTTGAACATTTTGTTTTTGAACAACTTTTGGTTTCCAAAACTCTTGTGGTTTTGTCATTTCAACAGTTGTTTTCCAACTTTGAGTTGTTCTGACTCTGGGTGTGTGAGAATTCCAGGTCTGTCTCGAATCGAACATGTTAGAGTTTGATTTCCAGTTTTGAATCGAAGCAAACTTGTTTGTGTTATACCTCCAAGTTTGTTTTGAGTCAAATCTGGTTGACCTTTGTCTCACATTCTCAGATTTTTGTTTCTCAGCATCAATCTTCTTTATGTCAACATCCACATGTTTTATATTTGGACACTTGCGAGTAAGATGTCCTTTTTGATCACATTTAAAACATGTTCTCATGGATACATCTTTGACCTGTGGTTGTTGCTTTTTCTTATGAGCTAGAAACTCTTCAATAGACTGTCGTCCAAATTTAAGTTTTTCCTCTTCTTCAAAACTTTTTCCTTGAACAAAACTCATTTTTGTCTTTAAATTCGGAGTTTCATTTCTTTTCCAACTTTGTTTCTTCTTATAACCCAACCCAGCCTTCATGTTTTTCTTCTTATAACCAGGTTTGTTATACGAACCTCTATGACTCTTACCAACAAACTTTGAAATCTCAGACTTCTCAATCTCAACCATTTTGAAAACTTTATCAACCTTTTCTGAAATCACATTCTGAATCGGGGATACAACATCTAAGAACAATTTGTCCGATCCAATCATGGTATAAACCAATCCTTTTGAATCATCATTCAAACTTTTCTCGGATTTTGTGTTTTTCAGATAACTATCATGAAGATTTCCTTCATCTTCATCCTGTGATTCAGATTTACCTGTATCAACCGACTCTTCTTTCAACACACTTTCAACGACTTTACCTACCACCTCTGAATCATGAGAATCATCAGATTTGGAATAGGTTATGTCAATGTTGTCTGGCAATTGATCAACCATGTTGAAATCTTTTTCGACCTTTTCCTCATCATAAAACACAAACTTTTCCGGTGGTGGAACTTGATGAAACTCTGAACCAATGCCTTTCGTGTTATGCTCAGAATCTTTTCCATCCGGTTTTATGTTGAAAATACGTTCAAGCACATATGACGACGCGTGATAACTTTTTAATTTGTTGTTATCATGTTCTAAATCAGCAATCTTACGCTTAAGTTTAGCAACATCTTCAATATAAGAATTTACAACTTTTTGTTTAATTTCATACATTCGTTTTAGTTCATTTGATGTTTCAGAACAGTATTTCAATCTTGATTGAACAAGTTTCATTGCACTCTTTACTTTTTCATATGATTCCTTTGTAATGTGATAAGCCAATTTTATTGAATCATATTCCTTTTTCATTTCTTGGCAAATAGTTTCTTTTTGTGAACATTCTTCTGTCATTTTAGAAACATTTTCTTTCAAAACTTCATTTTCTTTTTCTATCTTTTTACAATTTTCTGAAAGCGTTTCATTGTTTTCTTTTAAAACCTTTTCAATTTCAAACATTTCTTTGCACTTGCTTTTGAAAACTTCTTCAAGTTTTGCGAAATCAAGATTTCTTGTTCTGATCTTTTCATCTTTTTCAGTACAAGCACTGCACGTTTCCATGCATTTCTTGCACTGTTCAACAGTTTCAGTCAAGATGTTAGAATCAGATTTTACCTCAGTGATTGGAACTTCGGTGTTTGTTACAGTCTCCGTCTGCTTCTGATCAGAATCATTCTGCTTTTCTTCAACACTAACTTCATCACCAGCATCACCAGCTTCCAAATTCTCATTCTTGACTATTTCAACTTGCTGTTCTTCAATAACAACCTTCTCTTTCTCAACTACCTTCTGTTCTTCAGACGTCTTCACATCCTCAACTTTCTGAATTTCATCTTTCACTTCTTCAATCTTGACTTCCTCAGCGACCTTCTTTAATTCATCAACCATATTCTGAATATTCTTCTTCATTCTTTCTTCATTTCTCTTTCTCAATTTGATTGTCATAGCATCCCTGATGATTTTATCCAGCCTTTTCACATATGTCTTGTCTTTTGCAACATTGGAATAATATTCGCCGGATCGAGGAATAACAAGAAGAACATCATCATGAACTATGTCACATTTGGGAACAACTGGTTCACCTTGTTTGTTGACATAACATTCTTGCTTTTTATCCCATCGTTTGTTCGCAACAGCATTCTCATATTCTTCCTCCATTTTCTGCATCCTGCATCCCACAATAAATCTTTCTCTCTCAGTTTTCTCCTTTAAAATCTCTTCCTGGGTTCTCTCTTTGACTTCAACAATGCCTTTTTCTTCTTTAACATCTTCTTTAATTTCAGCAACAAAAACAAATTTTCTTTCCTCTGTCACAGCTCTGCCATGAGCTGTTTTTCGAACATTTTCCAAGCGATCTTCTTCTGGACAAATTGAACTCCAGTCAAAACCTTCATCATCGTGAATTACTGCACAAGCTCTTGACTTGGGTTTATCTTCAATCATTTTAGGCTCTTCTTTGCTTCGGTGGTAGATCGTTTTTTGATAATAATCATTGTTGAAAGGACGTTCATTTCCTTCAGCAACTTCAGAATTTCTGCATTCTCTTTTGAAATGACCCTTTTGCTTGCATCTAAAGCAGGTCACTTTGGATTTGTCAAATCCAAGTTTCGTTGAAGGACCACCCAAAGATTGTTTCCCTGTAATCTCCATATATCTCTGAGCTCTGCAAATGCAACTTGCCAAACACCAGCGAATGTCAATGAGTTCCATCTCTTCCAGATCAATCTGGTCGTAGTCTTCTTTGGTTAATTCGGAGTTTCCAATTTTACCAGCCACTAGACCTTCATACGATTCCAAAACAGATGCAAGAAAGCTCATTTGCTGCTTAGCTGCATTGATGCTCATTGCAGGAGAATTCTTCAGTTTAAGAGCAATGTTGCACAAAATATCCTCAGCTTCATCAGAACTTGATTTTGAAGATGAATGATATCCAGAATGGTAACTTGATGAAGTTGTTTGTGGTTCTTTCATTTTCTCACCACTGAATGTTGTCTTTGGTGAACTCACACCTTTCTCCGAAGGTACACTCCCTTTGAAGTACAAGCCAACATTTTGTTGATGAGATGAACCACTCATCTTGTTTTACTTTTGTAGCTCCAGATCATGACTTTCAATCTTTTCTAACAATGCATCAAGAGAAATTGTATCAAATTTAGCATCATTTTTCAAGATAAAAACAAACGTTTGCCACTGATCAGCTCGTGGTAACGCTTCAATTACTTTGTCAATTATTTCTTCTCTTGTTTTCACAATTTTGAATCTTTCAAGTTCAATTTTTAAATGGCAAAACCTCTCAATCATTTTCCTCACTGTCTCTCCCTTTAAACTGTCAAACAAATCAAATTCTTTTTTCAATAATGCTATTTTGTTTTTCTGAATTTGTTTACCCCCCTTAGCTTTTACTTTCAAAGCTTTCCACACAGACTTTGATGACCCATCATGAACTAATAATGAGAAAATATCATCTCGAACTGATTGTTGAATCAAAGCAATCATCTTCTGTTCATAAGAAAATTTCTTTCTGTCATCTTCTGAATAATCTTTGATCAGAATTTCTTCTCCTTTGTCATTTACTGGGTTCCCATAACCAAACTTCAAACAGAACCAACTCTCATGTGCATACGCCTTCGCCCAATTGATGAACCTCTCCTTCCACCAGACATAATCTTCAATGTTATCCAGCTTCGGAGGTTTTGAAAAGGTTCCATAAAAGTTGTCATGTTTGATGTTATCCTTGATTGTCTTAGTTATAGCTTTAGGTGTAGCCTCTGATGATTCTACCGTATCCGATGTAAACGCATTGTAGAACGTGTTGAAAAATTCTTCAGCCATGATTTGAAATTCTTGAATAACCTGGAATCACAAACAAACAAGCACAATCAGTTTAAACAATATCAAAAATTCTGAAACAGACTAACACACAGTTGACGTGAAATGATCTTGACTCAAAATTTCCACTTTCAAGCGAAATGAGATTTCAAGCGAAACAATAAGTTGAAACAAATAGCAACTTTCAAGCGAATTGACACTTCAAGCGAGAAAGAACTTCAAGCGATCAGATGTTTTCAAGTGGTGTGTCGTTTCAAGCGGTCAGACAGTTTCAAGCTGTCAGACGGTTTCAAGCTGTCGACGTTTTCAAGCTAACATGTCTTGACACTTTCAAGCTAACAGCGTATTTCAAGCGAACAGGTTCAAGCTGACAGCATATTTCAAGTGAACAGACCTATGACGTCATCATTTCACGAACAATTTCAAGCTGTCAAACGTATTTTGATCAGTTTTAATCCGTATTTTAGTTTGAAACTTTCAAGGATTAGTCTATGTCCAATTCCGAGTGCACTGTGAAAATTTGAACCAATTTGGACCGTGAAATCTTGTTCAGATTGAAAAAGAAGGTGTAGAAGTCAGAAAATAGATGATATCAAGCTAAACTCTTCTTCCTGAGCTCTGATACCACTTGTAGGATCGTTGTTGGACCCAAACGAGTCAATCAGAAGAGCATATAATCCGATTCAAAGGCGGAATCAGTGAAACGGACGTGGAAACAGCTTGATACTAATAAATCTGTCACTTTGATTGATTATAACACTAATTACAACCTGAACAGATTTCGGCAGCACTTCGTTACAAATCCTGAAGCGTCTCCAAATGAAACCAACAAGTGTCCTATTTATAGTGTGTCTAGTTAGCTTGAAATGACCAGGCATGTTCAAGCTACCAGGCCTGTTCAAGCTACCAAGCCTGTTCAAGCTACCATGCATGTTCAAGCTATCATGCATGTTCAAGCTAACAACCTTCTAAACTTTCTAATAACAGTTTCTTGCAACTCGGACACTGATAATCCTAACCTATCCTATTACATGATTCAAGACGAAGTCAATAGACGTATTGCACTAACAACCCTACCGTTTGGCACCCGCCGAAATGCAGGAACTGAAGAAACAGTTAGATGAATTATTAGAGAAGGGATTCATACAGCCAAGCTCATCGCCGTGGGGAGCACTGATTTTATTCATAAAAAAGAAGGACGGATCAATGCGTATGTGCATTGACTACCGTGAATTAAACAAGGTCACGATTAAGAATCGGTACCCATTACCAAGAATCGATGATCTGTTTGATCAATTGCAAGGAGCTCGATTTTTCTCAAAAATCGATTTAAGATCAGGATATCATCATTTAAAGGTACAGGAAGAGGACATTCCTAAAACCGCATTTAGAACAAGGTATGGCCATTATGAATTTACTGTCATGCCATTTGGTTTAACCAATACCCCAGCCGCATTTATGGACATGATGAACCGAATATGCAAGCCATATTTGGATAAATTCATAATTGTTTTTATTGATGATATCCTCATCTATTCTAAAAGTAAAGAGGATCATGCAAAGCATTTGCACGAACTTTTAAGTCAATTAAGAAAGGAAAAGCTTTACGCTAAATTTTCAAAGTGCGAGTTTTGGTTAGAGCAGGTACAGTTTCTTGGACACTTAGTTAATCATGAAGGAATTTATGTGGATCCAACAAAGATCGAGGCGATTACCAAATGGAAAACCCCTGAATCACCAACTGAAGTTAGAAGTTTCTTAGGATTGGCGGGGTATTATAGAAGATTTATTCGAGATTTTTCTAGAATAGCCATTCCTTTAACCAAGCTAACCTGTAAATCTATTAAGTTTGAATGGGGACCAAAGCAAGAAGAAGCCTTTAGAATTCTTAAGCAAAGATTAACCCATGCACCCATACTAGCGTTACCAGAAGGAACTGAAGACTTTGTAGTTTATTGTGATGCTTCTAAACTAGGTTATGGATGTGTGTTAATGCAACACCAAAAAGTTATAGCTTATGCATCTAGGCAACTTAAGAATCATGAAAAGAATTATTCACCCCATGATTTGGAATTCGGAGCCATAATTTTTGCCCTTAAGATTTGGAGACATTACCTTTATGGTAGTAAGTTTACCATATTCACTGATCATAAAAGTTTAAGGTATGTTTTCGGGCAAAAAGAATTAAATATGAGACAAAGACGCTGGATGGAGATGCTTAGTGATTATGATTGTGATATCCAGTATCATGAAGGAAAAGCAAATATAGTGGCAGATGCTTTAAGCCGAAAGTATCACGAAAAGCCAAAAAGGGTACGTTCTCTTAAATTAAATCTGCAAGTAGATTTAAATGATCAGATAAGAGAAGCACAAGAATCAGTAATCAAGGAGGATACTGAAAAATTAAAAGGTATGATTAAGGAATTAGAACAAGGAACAGATGGAATTTGGAGATTCCATGAAAGGAGAATGTGGATACCTAAATTAGGAAACCTACGTCATAGTATATTAGAAGAAGCCCATAAGTCTAACTATACAATGCATCCAGGAAGCAATGTTGTAGAAGGCGCTAGGCGCTAGTCGGGCGGTGAGGTACAGCCTAGGGATTAATCGGAATGGGATTTTTATATGTATTTTTTCAAAATTATATATATATACCCAATAATATAAAAATAATACTTCAAAATTCACATAAATACTTCAAGTTTCAGATAGTATGGTTCGATTTTGACCAATTTTGACCGCCTAGGACCGATTTTGATCGATTTTGACTGACTAATATTGTCCGATTAATCTGATTTTTGACCGCCTAGGATCGATTTTGACCGCCTAGGACCGATTTTGACCGATTTTTGACCATGACCGATTAATTGACCGCCTAGCTCAAAATTAGTCAGTAGAGGACCGCCTAGCGCCTAGGCGCCGATTAATCGGCCGCCTAAGCTGATTTCTGCAACCATGCCAGGAAGTGATAAGATGTACCAGGATTTAAGAAAGAATTTCTAGTGGATAGGAATGAAAAAGGACATAGCAGCCTATGTTTCTAAATGTTTAACATGTTCACAAGTTCAAGCTGAACACCAGAAACCCTAAGGTTTGTTATAACAGTTAGAAATGCCAGTATGGAAATGGGAATTGATAACAATGGATTTTGTTACTAAACTACCCAAAGCAAAGAAAGGTAATGATACAATCTGGGTGATTGTAGATAGGCTAACCAAGTCAGCTCATTTCCTACCAATGAAGGAAACTTTCAATATGGAACAATTAGCTAAGTTATATGTAAATGAAATAGTTTCATTACATGGAATACCTTTATCAATTGTTTCTGATAGGGATAGCCATTTTACCTCTCGTTTTGGGTCAAGTTTCCAAAAAGCAATGGGAACCAAGTTAAATCTAAGTACAGCATATCATCCTCAAACAGACGGACAAAGCGAAAGGACAAATCAGACGATGGAAGATATGCTTAGAGCTTGTGTAATTGATTTCGGAGGTAATTGGGACGATCATTTACCTTTAATAGAATTTTCTTATAATAATAGTTATCACACAAGTATCAATGCTGCACCATTCGAAGCACTTTATGGATGAAAGTGCCGAACCCCAATCTGTTGGGCAGAAATTGGGGAAAAGCAACTATCTGGACCTGAGATAGTGCAGGAGACAACCGACAAGATCATTCAAGTCAAGGAACGATTGAAAGCAGCACATGATCGACAGAAGAGCTATGCTGATAACCGACGCAAACCGTTGGAATTTCAAGTAGGAGATAAAGTGTTGTTGAAAGTCTCTCCTTGGAAAGGAGTGGTAAGATTCATCAAAAGAGGAAAGCTAAGTCCCAGATATGTTGGACCTTTTGAGATTATTAGAAGAATAGGACCTGTAGCCTATCAGCTACAACTGCCAGAGGAAATGGCAGGAATACATGATGTATTTCATGTATCTAATCTCAAGAAATGTCTAGCCAATGAATCACTGGTAGTACCTCGTAAGGATATAGAGGTAAATGAACAACTCAATTTTGTAGAAAGGCCTCTACAGATTGAAGACAAGAAAGTTAAGAATCTCAAGCACAAGAGATTAGTTCTGGTCAAAGTGAAATGGGACTCCAAAAGAGGACCAGAGTACACATGAGAGCTTGAATCAGATATGCAAAGGAAATATCCACACCTATTCCAGTAGATCTCGAGGACGAGCTCTAAAACAAGGTGGGGAGGATATAACAACCCTAAATAAACCAACACCCTCCCGAATATTTTTCCGACACCCTAATATATTTTAAATATCCCAATATGCCTTAAAATACACCCCATACATGAAAACGGGCCCCGAATACCTTTTATATATTTAAAATTAATTAAATATGGAAATTTTGGGGTTCAGGCGGGCCGCGTAAGCCATCTTCGAACCCTTACGCGGGCCGCGACAACTTAAAGACCAGGCGAGCTCCGGTGCTGACACGTGTCCGACGCGTGTTGAACCTACTATGTGACCCGGATCAGCTACGCCGTTGACCCCCTTTGACGCGGGCCGCGTAGGCCTTAGCCTACTTTTACACGGGCTACGAGAAACTCGAGATGAGGCCCTATATAATGGGAGCTCGGGATATCAGTTTCAGTCGCTCAATTTCTTTCCTTTCTTACGAATTTCCACATAGTAGAAGCTATACTCGGGTATAATACCCCCTAAATAACGAAGTTCTGCTCCGTTGTAAGTATCATAACCCCTGGATACGTATTAGATACTCTGCCCGATTGATCTAGGGTTCCGTAACGGCTGTCGTGGTTCTGTCCGACGTAGTCGTTGGAATGTCGTCTCGGGGAGGGTATTACTAATGTTAAAATGGGTTATTATACTAACACGTGTGCATTTGTGTAAATTATAGATTGTCACCAGGAAACTCTAAAGGATAATCTAAGACATCAAAGTGAGTAATCTCCTTTTTACAAATTATTTTTACAAAACCTCACACAATTAATTATATATTAAGCTGTTATTGAATATTTGTAAGGATACAATTATCGTCGGTATGTTGGGGTTTTGTATACAAAATTTGTTACCGGAGGGGTAACATTTCCACAAGTCGGGTCTGACATTACCGCGGGTGGTAATTGATATAACTTGGAAACAAATATAATTGCGAGACCGCCCTCAATACTGTACAATGGATTTTATTTAAACTTAATTAAACTGGGATTCACTCACCAGTATTTCCCACTGACAAAATGTTTTTAAACGCGTTTCAGGTAACAAAATGTGAAAGCCAAATAGAGGCCAGCTGGACAGCACTGAAGGCTTGGAAAAAGTGTCAATAAAGTTACCTAAAAAGAATTAGATGTTTTTATTAAATAAAATATGATTTATTCCTATGAAAATATGTGTACTTAAAACTTGGGTTTTATCCCATGTGTTTAATATTATGAAAGTGTGGTATTTTACTCTGATAAAATATTTCCTAACTACGGTCCTGATGAAAATTCCGCTGCCAAAGTTAGACAATATCAGATACCACCGAAACTGGCTCGCGGCCGCCCGTTCCTGTATTTGCATAAGGATCGGGGGTTGCGACACATTTTATATATATGTATATATAGGAGAAGGGTCCGTTAGGAACCACCCTTTATTGCAAAAACCGTGAGAACCAATGTGAACACAACCAAAAATACCTAAAAATAAAATAAAAAACACACAAAAAAAATTTTAATATTTTTTTATAAAAAAAATCACTACTTTTCGTCATAAAAAAATTAATGACGAAAATTTGTAATTTTTTTTAAAGTTTTTTGTGTGTTTTTTTAGATTTTTTAAGTTTTTTGGAGGGTTTAGCTTTATGGTTTAGTTTTTAGCATTTAGCTTGGGGGGCGGGGTTAGGTTTTTGGGGGGTGGGGGGTTAGGTTATTTTTTAGGTTTTTGGGCTTTATGATTTAATTTTTAGCATTTAGCTTGGGTGGTGTGGGGGGGTTAGGTTTTCGGTGGTGTTGTGGGTTTATTTTGCTGTGTTCACATTGGTTCTCGCGGTTCTCGCAATAAAGGTAGTTCTCGCACGAACCCTACCATATATATATATATATATATATATATATATATATATGTAGAAACGGGATCAGGAGAAAACGCTCAAAAGTGTGAGAACGCATCCTGGCCCAACACGTGTCACGCGACATAGAGAAGGGCGGAGGGGCTTTTTTTTCCTTTCATATTTCTTTTTTTAAACGCGTGTCTCATCATCTTTCCATTTTTTTGAGTTTAATAAATACGACGCGTTTTTTTTGTTATAAGATCAGGATCATAGTAAACATTTTGGCGTTTTAAGTATGTTTTGGCGTTTTTATTGTTTTTAGATCAGGATGCAGGCCTATAATGTAAAAAACATCAGTATTTTTCTTGATGTTTATTATATCAAGCAGGATTCAGGCCTATAATGTGACAGGCAATTATGGCGTTTTGAAAAGATAAATATATTTAATTTTCCTTGTAGTGGCTTTTAATATAATAAATGTTTGTCAATAATGTTACCATCTCTTCATTTTATTGTTTAGCAATTACTGTTTCGTTCAATTTCATTTGTCAATTAGTGTTGATTTTTCCAGTAATACTTTTTTTGGCGTTTTTGGCGTTTCATATAGCAACATCGTGCTCTGTTGCATCCGTTCTCTTAGTTTTCACACTATCCAGGCGTTTTGGTGTTTGTAGATTTTGGCTTTTTATACTCAATTTTTTTTATTAATAGAGAATTAAATAATAAACAACATAGAATTAGATAACAAACAATAGAAAATGAAAAAAAAATTATAATCTAATTTCTCATCCAAATCTTCACTGTCATCAGCCTCTTCTACTTTAACATTTTTTGGCGTTTTGAACCTGTTTTTGAACACCTTATGTAGATCCTTATTTTCCTACATACCGCCCGTCTTTAGAAGATGCTTATTTTTTGTGGCATCCTTTATTGTGGTTTGATATATACTTGTTTGATGACATGTTGAAGACCAACGTCTGCTCTAATGTATTGATCCCTTCATGCCATCAATATATCCATCAAGAACAAGGTGACATAATGACATATCAGTGTCATCAGTCTCTTTTTCTTTAATATTTGTCCATCTCATTTATCAAAAACTTATAGAGATACCCACCTCAGAGAAGAATCCATTCAATGAAACTTCATTCAGAACAATACTCAATATAGAAGAAACGATGTTCTGCATCTGTGGCTTTTTTAACTATTATTTTTTTTGGCATTTTTAAAGTGAATGGTTTCTAGGAAATATGGCGTTTTTTTTTTTTTTTGTTGTGATCAGTTGATTGTGCAGAGACGTCTCTCTTATAGGATATTTTTGGCGCGTAGTTTAAGTGGGATTTTATTTTATAATAAATGATATTAATAAAGTAGCCGTCTTTTCAGTTACTGTGTATTTTTACTGTTTTTGTTCAGCTTTATATGAGTTTTTAGGGTCATAGACTTTCTGTCTCCCAAGCTTGACGTTTTTTGATGGCTTTAAGTAGTTTTTGGCTCTTTTTTTTTTCATTTTTAGCTTTTAATAATACTTCTGCAAATTACTTTTATTATAGTTTGGGAGTTTTTGGTGTTTTACTGCATTATGGCATTTCACATGCAATATGACTGTTTGGCGTTTTGTTAATATAATGTATTTTTTATTCTAAGTTGAAAAATACACAACAAACAATAGAAAAAGAAAATTAAAAAAATAGAAATAGAAACAATTCATCTTCCAAATCTTCACTGTTATCAGTCTCTTTCTTCTTTGAAACATGTTCACTGGTGGTTTGGCTTTGTCATGCTTGTGTTTTTGTGGCCGTTTGGAAAGACAAAACGACATAAGTTTTTTATTTGAATGTGTATCTTCAAACAACTCATTAGTGTCATTCGTCTTTTCATGCCATTATAATATTCATCAATAACAAAACACAAAAAATGACATAAGTCTGACCCTAGCATTTTTTTGTTTAAGATTTGTCCATCTTATGCAGCAAAATATTATTTGAGTCACAGCACCTCAGGGAAGAATGCATTCTCCGTAACTTGGCGTCGAACAATATTGAATATACAAGAATCGATATTTGCCTTTTTTGGCGTTTTACCGAGGAAATAGTGTATCTGAAAAAAACGTCGATTTTTGGGAATCTTTGATGTTTGGGTGTTTTGGCGTTTTCTAAGATGATTTATATATATTAAAATATGGCGTTTTTTGAGTAGGTGTGTTTGATGTTTTGGGGATTTTGGCCTTTGTAAGATGAATGGTATATGTAGAAAATATGGCGTTTCAGGTTCTGGGGGGTGTGTTTTTATGTCTAGTATGTTTTTGTTTATATAGGGATGTGTTTTGGTCCGTAATGGCGTTTTATTCATTAGTTGGCATTTTGGTATAGAAGTGTAAAGACCTTTTTACCCTTAATGAAGCGCGTCCACGTAATAGAATTCGTGTTATTTACGAAAACGTCACCGCGCCAATCTATATATAGGGTCGGGATTTAGAGAAAACGGTAGAAATGTGAGAACGGTGAGAACGCTTAACGATCGTCCGATCAAAACAATCTATGGACTAGATTGGCGCTGTAGCGTTTTCGTAAATAACACGAATTCTATTACGTGGACGCGCTTCATTAAGGGTAAAAGGTTCTTTTGACTACTCCACACAAAACGCCATCTCATGAAATAAAACGCCAAAAACAAAAATCACAGACCATTCTAAGTAAAACGCCATTAAATATAAAACGCCAAACTTAATTATAGTAAAATCTTGCCTAAAAAACCGCCAAAAAATCCTATATATACAACATCTCAGACCTTCAATTAAAAACACACACAAAAACCCAAACGCCATATTTTATATAACCCATTCGCCTTAGAAACGCCAAAAAAACCAAACATCAAATATCTTCCTACCCCAAAACGTTTTTTTGAAATTCAGTTTGCCTGTCAGTAAGATTTCTCTCAATGAAATAGACAAAATCCTTAAGTGAGGATATTGTCCATTTCATTGAGTAAAATATTATTAACTTATCCTAAACTTCCATCCAATTTATAACGCCAAAACATACAAAAACATTATTGAGGTTTGTTGTCAATAAAGTTTGGCTGTATGGGGTGGACAACATTGTCAGTTATCTTTCTTGACTGAGGGTTAACAATGATGTCCATCTCATACAGCAAAACATTATTGATTTTAGCATGATCAAAATTTGAGGTTTAAGGTGATCTTATTTCGTGGCGTTCTTTTTATCAGTAAAATGCCAAAAAAGTTAAAAAATCAAACATCGTTGATTGTAAAAATTCAAGATTGTTGGCTAAAGGATCTAAACTCAATAACATTTTGCTGCATGAGATGGACAAATCTTCAAGAAAAAGATGTTGTTGTCAGACTGTGTGCTTCCAAACAGCAACACGAAAAACTTCTTGAAAAACAAAAAAAAAACAAAATGAATCATACGAAAGTCGAACCAGCCAGTTAACATGATTCAAAAAAGAAGAAAGAGACTGGTGACAGAAAAGATTTGGAAGATCAATTGTTTATGTATTCTTTTTTTTATTTTCCTTTTCAGTTAATTGTTATATAATAAAAACGCCATATATAATAAAAATGCCAAAACAGCCAAAATGTTTGTTTAAACGATATCATCCAGTTAAACGGCACCAAAAAACTACCAAACTATAATAAATTACTTTGAAAAATTATTATAAAAAACCCAAAAAATAAAAAATAAAAAGCAAACTTGAAAATGTAACTAGAAACAGTGAATACAAAATCAATAATACTGAAGAATCTAAAACGCCAAACTTGAAAGATGGGACGTGTTACAGACTTCAGAGATAAAGCTTATCAAAAACATTAATTACAAAACAGTAACTGAAAAGACGAATACTTTATTATAATAATGCACCGCCTAAGTTAGGAGCCAAAAAGACATCCTATAAAATGATACGTCTCAGCAACTTCCATTTGATTAAACCAAAAAAACAAATGCCAATACTACTAAATACCACCCACTGTAAAATGCCAACAAATAAACTGAATGAATTGTTATCAGAGGGGAGTAACTCAGAAAGATTTTGCTGCATGAGATGGACAAAATTTCAAGAAAAAGAAATTGATGCCAGTCATATGGCATTTTGTATTTTGTGTTCTTGAAGAAGGTTTGGATGAGGAGAAGAGATCAATGACACTGAAGAGTGGGTTCACTATAAAGATGAAGATCCAGATAAAGAAAAAGCGAAAAACCCACTCACACGCCATAGATCTATGTCCCCAAACATCCACAAAAAAGCCAATTCAACAGACGAGCAGGCAAAAAAAATCAAACCGATGGGTTTGTTAAGTTTTACAAAAAACGCCATATGTTTGGTGACAGTTCTTGTACTATTAAAGAAGAAAGAGACTGATGACAGTAAAGATTAGGAAAAGAGATCCGATTAGGATTTTTAATTTATTTCCTTCCCTTGTATTTTTTTTCCTGTGGTTGAAATATAATTTAACAATAGTAAAACGCCAAGATACCACAAACGCCAAAATGTTTGTAAAAAATAATAGAACAATAGGCCATCTTATTTAAAACCCCTTGGAAAACGCCATTCAAATAGATTTCCTGCCCCCGGGTTCCAATGGCATACGATGTGAATAAACGCCATAAAATCCATAAACGTCAAAATGTTGATACAATGAAACCATTAAAATGCCATTAATTAAAGAATTTGGTTAACGCCAAAAACCTTAAAAACCAAAAATTAAAACAACATTGGGAAAAAACGGAACTGGAAAAGCAGAAGATGAAAGGACAAAAAAGCCCCTCCGCCCTTTTCTAAGCTGCGTGACACGTGTTGGGCCAGGAAGCGTTCTCACCGTTCTCACACTTTTGAGCGTTTTCTCCCGATCCCGTTTCTCTCTCTCTCTCTATATATATATATATATATATATATATATATATATATATATATATATATATATATATAGGGGACCGCTAAAATGAGAACCACCTCCAGTTGTAAGAACCGTGAGAACTTTTTGATCCGGGGTGAGTTGGACCAAAAAAAAATTTCATAAACGTAGATGCTTGTATTATAAACACATTTGTAAAAAAATTCAAAAAAAAATGTCGTGTGTTTAGTTTTTAACACCACAAGTTTGTGTTTACGGGTACCGTAAATTTTAAATAAAATTTACGGGTCCCGAAAACGCAAACTTTGGGTGCTCAAAAGTACACACCCGACTTTTTTTTACTTTTTTTTACAAATGTGTTTATAATACATGCATCTACGTTTATGAAAAAAAAATTTGGTCCACCTCGCCCCGTACAGTGTGGTTCTCACGGTTCTTACTACTAGAGGCGGTTCTCATTTTAGCGGTCCCCTATATATATAGGGAAAGGATGTATAGAAAACTTATTTGTAGTGAGAAAACTTGGTAAAACTTATGATAACCATTGATCAACATGATCTAATGGTTGAGATAAAAGGTTCCAAATTTGATTTAAAGATATTATTTTCTTTGTGTTGTTAAGTGGCTGGAGGGGTATTTGTGTCAAAAGACGATGCCACAAAGTACATAAATAATATTAAATATATCTCATTCTCTCTCTTCTTATATAATTGTCACCATCAAACCATCATCATCCATATCTCATTCTCTCTCTTCTTCTTTCAGAATTCAAAATATCAAGAATTTCTATCATGTTTATCAAGAAAGAGAACAAGAATCTCCAACGTGTTCATGTGTGAGAAACATTTGTTGTTTTAGAGAGAGAAAGTTGCTGGTTAAGAAAGAGAAACAAGAATCTCCATCGTGTTCATCTGGTTTTTAGAGAAATTCTCCATCGTGTTCATTGTGTTCATCTGGTAGAAAGAGAAATTCTGATCGGTGAGTGAATGGGGATGAAGGTTTCTGAAGAGAGAAACAACAATCTTCATCGTGTTCATCTCGAACACTGATGAGATGAACACTGATGTATTGCAAAATACATGCTTATATCATGTATAGTTTGTATATTTTATCCTTATGTCTAGTATAGTTTTATTTAGAATTGCGTACTATTGATCAAAGTTCGGTTTTTCAGGTCTTGATATGATAATTGGCTGAAAATTGAGTGGAAACGAGCTTGATGCTGAAAGTGTATGTCTTGGAATGAAGTGAAAAGAGTTAGAATTATTTTGAAGAGTTTTGAGATGTTGGAGCTGAGTTTGAAAGGCAACATTCTGTGAAAAAAAAGGCACTCGCGTAGCGCTAAGGTGAAGGCGTACTCAGTCGCGCTACGCGACTGAGGTAGTCTTGACTTTGTTGACTTTTGAGGTGTTGGCGTAGCGCGAGCGAGAAGGGAAGACCAGTCGCGCTACGCGACTGGTATGAATGTTACGTCTGATTTGTTTGTCGATTAGGGTTTACTATTTAAACCAAGAAAATCATCATCATTAAAAGAAGGACGAATTAGAGAACATTGGAGGCAATTGTTGAGCATTCTTGGAGCTGAATCGGGGTTCTCGAAGCATCGGAATCATCGGTACACGTCAGAGACGAAGAATCGAAGGATCCATCGGGTTTTCTAATCCCTTGTTTTGTCGATTTCCTTTCTTGAAACTTGTTACAATGAATTCGTTGTTTGAATACTTTGTTTTGATTTCATACTTTAACATGCTTGGCTAATTTCATAAACCACCTAGACCAGTTGAATGGATTGAATAAAGATTTTACCGGTTTTGTTATTTGCACGTTGTTTATGGATTGATTGTGATTTGTAAAAAGTTTGATTTAATGGTTTGATGTGTATGCGTGCTTTGATTTGGTTTGTTATTGTTACCTGCTTCATATGATTCTTAGTGACGGTCTATATCACAATGTAGAGTCATATTAGGGTTTAGGGTTTCGGTGAGTGTCTATATCACATAAGAAAACCTTCACTCTTTAGGGAGAATCGGCCGATAACCTCTAGAAGTAAGTGGTAATAATTTACTAAGTCTTAGTGTTCTGCTAATTCCAATACCTGGGAAGTGAGGGGCTATTGGTAGGTCTTACCCGGCGAATTGCTTTAGATAGGCCTTGGGAAAGGTTATGTCTTGGTTTACCTGTCGGTTTTATTAGTCTATCAAGTCAAAGTAATTAATCTAAACTACCCTAGACCTAGGACTGGGAAGAAGTAGGTCAACATTAGGGTACTTACACAATAATTAGAGGACTGGGAAGAAATCTAATAACCGGTAGGATTAACGGCCTAGGTAGGTCCACAGGTTTCTCCTTGAGAAGGGTCGAGGGGCCTCGATGGTTCTTAATAGGTTTAGTATCATACGATCCCGGTTCCATAACTCGTGCATTTAACTTAATCGGTAATCTCTTACAAACAATCCAGGATTCTTGTCTAGGTGGTCTCGTTCTCACATAAGAAAAAGTTCACAGTCTTCGTTCGTCTTTAGTCTAGTTCTAGTTAATTTAGTAGTTAATATAGATTTCTTAGTTTTTCAGTAACCCCCCCCCCCCAAACAATTAAACATAGTTTGAGTCGCGTCTGTCAGAGTCTATTAGAGTCTAGTTTACGTAATACATAGAGTCTTTGGGTTCGATACTCGGACTTGCTTAGGCTATACTACATTGACCGGTACACTTGCCGGTTGTGTGGTTTAGGTTTTAGAGAGTCTGTTTTTTATAAATTTAAAGCTTAGAGTGTCTAGTTTAGAGAGTCTAACTTAGTTAATTTTTATAGTCCGTTTAGCACACATCAAGTTTTTGGCGCCGTTGCCGGGGACTCTTGGTAATTGCGTTTATTAGCTTTGATTGATTTACTTGACAAATACGTGCTACGTGTTTACTTTGTTTTGTGTCTTTTCTTTTTGTCTTGAGTCGTAGTAACTAGTCTTTGCTTTTCTTGTGTTCAGGTTTTTGCTTGTAGTGGATGCCACATCTGCGATCGCACGGACCACCGCCACCAGTCAAGCAGTCATCATCACAGGTTACTTCTACATCTTCATCTCGTTTCCCCGAGTTCGATTTCACCCCGTTACCCACCCCACCTCCTACACCACCACCTTCGCCTAACCATTCACCTAAGGATTCACCACCCGGTAGCCCTACTTCTAGTACCTCTAGTAATCTAGAAAACTTAGAACACATGGCTAACCCTAGGCAAACCGTCCATCAGCAGGCCACTCAGGATTTCACCGGCCTTGCTTCACCCATCACCGTTCCACCCATAGTGAGCGAACATTCATGGCAGATTCCATCTTATGCCATGCAGGCCATCACCAATAGCATCCAATTCCATGGCCGAGACGATGAGGACGCCCCGGCCCACATTAACCGTTTCTCTAGGATGCTAGCTACCTTTAGCCTTAGCGGGGCACCCAACGATGCTACATACCCACAGCTTTTCCCATTTTCTTTAGCCGGCCGTGCAGCTACTTGGTTGGACTCACAACCGACCGGTACTTTTACCACTTGGGCGGGGCTTCGTCAAGCCTTTCTGAATAAGTATTTCCCGCCCGCAAAAGCTTCACGGCTTAGAGACGAAATCCATTCCTTCCGCATGGGGCCCGACGAGCCCTACTACCTTGCTTGGGATCGTTTCCAAACCCTTTGTGCTCGTTGCTCCCAGCATGGTCTTTCTGATTGGGCCTTATGTGAGAAATTTTATAACGGACTCACCCAGGAGACTAGGGATAGGTTTGATACAAATGCAGGGGGGCATATGATGGGTATTCTTACAGTTCCTGAGTGTCTAGAGCGTTTTGAGGCATTTGCTCAGTCTCAATCCCAATCAAGATCCGATCAGAGGTATCAAAGTGGTAATTCTAATACCACTACTAGTGCACCCGCCCATGGGGTGAACCATGTCACTATGGACCCTAGTTTGGCCTCTGTTTTGGAAAATATGGATAGGCAACTTAAGGAGATTAGAGCTAAGATTGATAAGTGTGAGTTGTGTCGAGGTGGTCATGACACGAGTGCGTGCCCTTTACTAGTTGGTGAGGAGAAGTGTGATTACTTAGGAGGAGGGTTCGGTAGAGGTCAACCTAGCAGTTTCGGAGGTAATAATAATAACTTTGGTTCAGGTTGGCGGTCTAATAATAATTTTAATAATAGCAATTTTCGCTCAAGTGGACCTCCTAGTTTGCAAATAGCTCAAAATCCAAATAGGGGTCTAGGTTCACTTTTTAATGGAAGTTCGAATGGGCAGGTTAAGGATGGGGGGTCGAGTAATCAGGTTCAAACAGGTCAGGGTTCGAGTTTTGATTTAGGGGGTAGCATGGAGAGAATGGAGGCTATGATGAGCCAGCTATTTGTTAGAGATCAAAATACCCAAAAGAAACTTAGTGAACATGATCTCATGCTTAAGAATCAACAAGCTGCGGTCCAGGACCTTTCTAGGGTTGTAGGTGATATTGCTAAGAAGTTAGAGGAGAGATTACCCGGTAAATTTGCGGGTAACACCCAACAAAACCCTAATGCCCAAGTAAATGCCATTACTACTCGTAGTGGTAAGACCGTAGGAGACCCGAGAGTTGTAGAGGAAAGAGAGGTTGATGAGGATGGTGATATTATAGATGAAGAGATAGAGATGGAGGCTCCCGGCAAAGTGCAATCGAGGCTGCGCCCAGCGAGTATCGCACAGCCCGGTGAGTCTCAGGGTGAAAAGAAAGTTGAGAGAAAGCCCATAGACGTTAGACCTTCACCTTATGTGAATCATGAGTATGTTCCGTTTCCCTCACGCCTTAAGAATCAGAAATATTCAAGGGAATACGGGCAGTTTTTAGACATCTTCAAGCAATTGAAGATTAATCTTCCGTTTATTGAGGCACTCCAGTCCATGCCTAAGTATGCAAAATTTTTGAGGGACCTTCTTAGGAATAAGGAGAAATTAGGAGAGTTGTCGAATGTCCCGTTGCATGGAGGGTGTTCGGCCATTGTCTCAAATAAGCTTCCCGAAAAGCTTACCGATCCGGGTGTGTTTACTATTCCTTGTCTATTCGGTAGTAACACAAACACTAGAGCCTTAGCCGACCTAGGTGCTAGCATTAATTTGATGCCCTTTTCACTTTATGAGAAGCTAGACTTAGGCGAGCTTTCACCTACTCGGATGACGTTATCTTTAGCCGATCGGTCCGTTAAGTACCCGAGGGGAATAGTTGAGAATTTGCTTGTGAAGGTAGATAAGTTTGTTTTTCCGGCCGATTTCGTTATTCTAGAAATGGAAGCCGATGAAAACATACCGCTAATTTTAGGTCTCCCATTTTTAAACACCGCTAAAGCTTTAATAGATGTCTCTTTAGGCACTATCACACTTAGAGCGGGCGAGGAAGCGGTAGTGTTTAACGTCGTGAATTCGAGAGGTTCGAGTGGTAAAGTGGAAGAAATCTCGGTAGTGGGAGAGTGTGAGAATGAAGAGAAAGATGTGAGGGATGCGAGTTTAGAAAAGGTGACAGGATTCAAGTGTGGGGATCTACCGGGTAGGAAGTTGGTAGAATTAGAAGAGAGGGTGATGAGTTTAGAGTCTAGGTTTGAGACATTGAGCAAGGCTCAGTGTGGGGATAAGTATAGAGATGATACTTTTAGATTCAAACCACCAGATGATGAGTTGAGAGAATATGAAAAAGTTGGGAGTGATTCGGGTAGTGGTAGGAAGGATAGTGCTATAGCCCGTAAAGTGAGGACGATGTTGGAGGGTGAGTTGCACATCCATGATCCTCCATGAGTATGTGAATAGTTGGGACTAATTTGTAGAGTTTGTATTTTTGAGTCTTTTATTTTGTACCATGAGTCTAAGTAGTAGTTTTGAGTCGTTTTTAGAGTCGGTACTGCGTTGGGTTTGTTTTGCTTTGATTGTGCAGGTTTGGATTGTACCACCCGTACCCAATTGCCATTCGGGTGATTCTGAGCTTGCCATTTTGATAATCCCAAGCAGACTAGTCAACGATCGCGAATGAAATGCTATACGATCGTTCGGGGGATTCAAGATTCGTACGGCTGGCACTGACTTTTGTCCTAACCAGCTAAGTCGTTTCCCTTTTTGTTGTTGTTGTATTTTTATTTTCGTTCGCAGTTTCTTTTCGTAGGTAGTTGTTGAGTCGTATTTTCGTTCTTGCATTAGGGACAATGCAATCTCTAAGTGTGGGGATGGGATACTTGCAAATATTTGAGTCTTAAATATGAAAAATAAAAAAAAATTAAAAAATTTGAAAAATCCAAAAAAATTGAAAAAATAGAAAATGTCTTTCGAATAAAAAAGAAGTTTGCAAATTAAAGCGGAAAATGATAGAAAAGGTGATTTGTTGCTTGGGTTGAATAATAATAATATGAGAATATAATAAATCGAGCTTGCGTCTAGTTTGGGATATGTGGATAGGCCCGGGTTTAGTTTTAAGTCCCTTTGATCTAATATACCTTAAATTGTCGGTCCGCTAGTGGGTTTTCGCCTGGGAAATATGGGAAATTAAAGCTGCCGATAAAAGTATAAGGGGCACCGTTATAAGTTAAAACTGTTAGAGTTTGTGATCATGCGAAAAAAAAAATGAAATGTGAAAAAAAAAAAAGAATAAAAGTGAGCTAGAAACTAAATGAAAGTAACACAGGCCTACGTATTCCGAGTTGGGGATAGCGACTCTACAGCCGGTTTGCCTCTGGGATGTGTGAAATCGATTTGCCGAATAAAAGTACCGAGACCTATGTAATCTGTGATTGGGGATAGCGACTCTACAGTCGGAATACCGTTGGGTTAAGGGAAAGCATCGTCTAGTCTCACGAATGAATGAAAAAAAAAAAGAAAAAGAAAAAGAAAAAGCAAGCAAGAAAGAAAAGAAAAAAATGGAAAAGAAAAAAAATTGATTGTTTACTCTCTTGGTTTTGATATAAAACGGTTAGGAATTGATCCAGTGATCGTTCTTTTAGTCCTATAAGCTTGAGGTGGGAGTAGATGGACCGTAGATTCTAGTGTGAGACCCTAGGTGGATTGACCGCACTTAAATTAAAGTTACATGATAAGGGCTTAGGATTAGATTCGGGTTTAAGAGGATCAGTATATTCGCAATCGCAGCTAACGCAAGTTTTGGTTTTAATAAGATATAAATAATTTTTGATCCAAGTAATGAGTTGTCTCTGATTCCGTTGCACAATTCTTTTTCGGGGACGAAAAAAGAGTAAGTGTGGGGATATTTGATGTATTGCAAAATACATGCTTATATCATGTATAGTTTGTATATTTTATCCTTATGTCTAGTATAGTTTTATTTAGAATTGCGTACTATTGATCAAAGTTCGGTTTTTCAGGTCTTGATATGATAATTGGCTGAAAATTGAGTGGAAACGAGCTTGATGCTGAAAGTGTATGTCTTGGAATGAAGTGAAAAGAGTTAGAATTATTTTGAAGAGTTTTGAGATGTTGGAGCTGAGTTTGAAAGGCAACATTCTGTGAAAAAAAAGGCACTCGCGTAGCGCTAAGGTGAAGGCGTACTCAGTCGCGCTACGCGACTGAGGTAGTCTTGACTTTGTTGACTTTTGAGGTGTTGGCGTAGCGCGAGCGAGAAGGGAAGACCAGTCGCGCTACGCGACTGGTATGAATGTTACGTCTGATTTGTTTGTCGATTAGGGTTTACTATTTAAACCAAGAAAATCATCATCATTAAAAGAAGGACGAATTAGAGAACATTGGAGGCAATTGTTGAGCATTCTTGGAGCTGAATCGGAGTTCTCGAAGCATCGGAATCATCGGTACACGTCAGAGACGAAGAATTGAAGGATCCATCGGGTTTTCTAATCCCTTGTTTTGTCGATTTCCTTTCTTGAAACTTGTTACAATGAATTCGTTGTTTGAATACTTTGTTTTGATTTCATACTTTAACATGCTTGGCTAATTTCATAAACCACCTAGACCAGTTGAATGGATTGAATAAAGATTTTACCGGTTTTGTTATTTGCACGTTGTTTATGGATTGATTCTGATTTGTAAAAAGTTTGATTTAATGGTTTGATGTGTATGCGTGCTTTGATTTGGTTTGTTATTGTTACCTGCTTCATATGATTCTTAGTGACGGTCTATATCACAATGTAGAGTCATATTAGGGTTTAGGGTTTCGGTGAGTGTCTATATCACATAAGAAAACCTTCACTCTTTAGGGAGAATCGGCCGATAACCTCTAGAAGTAAGTGGTAATAATTTACTAAGTCTTAGTGTTCTGCTAGTTCCAATACCTGGGAAGTGAGGGGCTATTGGTAGGTCTTACCCGGCGAATTGCTTTAGATAGGCCTTGGGAAAGGTTATGTCTTGGTTTACCTGTCGGTTTTATTAGTCTATCAAGTCAAAGTAATTAATCTAAACTACCCTAGACCTAGGACTGGGAAGAAGTAGGTCAACATTAGGGTACTTACACAATAATTAGAGGACTGGGAAGAAATCTAATAACCGGTAGGATTAACGGCCTAGGTAGGTCCACAGGTTTCTCCTTGAGAAGGGTCGAGGGGCCTCGATGGTTCTTAATAGGTTTAGTATCATACGATCCCGGTTCCATAACTCGTGCATTTAACTTAATCGGTAATCTCTTACAAACAATCCAGGATTCTTGTCTAGGTGGTCTCGTTCTCACATAAGAAAAAGTTCACAGTCTTCGTTCGTCTTTAGTCTAGTTCTAGTTAATTTAGTAGTTAATATAGATTTCTTAGTTTTTCAGTAACCCCCCCCCCCCAAACAATTAAACATAGTTTGAGTCGCGTCTGTCAGAGTCTATTAGAGTCTAGTTTACGTAATACATAGAGTCTTTGGGTTCGATACTCGGACTTGCTTAGGCTATACTACATTGACCGGTACACTTGCCGGTTGTGTGGTTTAGGTTTTAGAGAGTCTGTTTTTTATAAATTTAAAGCTTAGAGTGTCTAGTTTAGAGAGTCTAACTTAGTTAATTTTTATAGTCCGTTTAGCACACATCAAACACCAAGAACACGCGCACGAGTGTGTGAGAGAGAAGTAGGTTTGAACCAAATTTACCATGATTTTAGAGAGAGAAACAACAATTTTCATCGTGTTCATCTCGAACACCAAAAACACGCGCACAAGTGTGTGTGAGAGAAGCAGGTTTGAACCTAATTTGCCATGATTTTAGAGAGAAAAACAATGATCTGTTAAGTTTTTTATTTTGAAAAAATCATTTCACACTTGATTTTTTTTTGTTAAAGTTGTTGTTAATATGTTTTTGTGTGCTCAAAGTGGTCTATTAATGGGTAAATGTTTATGTAGTTTACTGGTTTTTGTTGTTGTATTAAAATTATTTTTATTTTTTGATATTATTAGCTTACAAATCTATATCTTTTAAAATGTTGAAATGTTATTTTAGATGGGTTGTTGGTTGTCTTGTATAAACTTCACTCGGATATCACATTTTCATTACCTTTAGAAAGTCCATAATTTAATAGTTGATGATCTCGTTTATTTTATAAATAAAAAGTTGTTCTTTTTGCTGGCATAATTAGCTACATATGTTGTAACAATGTTACATGTGTTACTTATGTTAAAACCAGCCCTTTCTTGGACACAAAAAGGGGCTACACATATGTAACACATGTTTGTAAAGTGTGTTACACTGGAGGGTAACACATCTCAAACAATTGTTGTGGGGAGCACAACTGTCCAGTCTAGAAAACAAAAACAAAAACTATAGATGTAAAAAAAGTGATACGACGACAAACAAATACGAAAGGTTGTACTAACATATGTTACATGTTTTTTTAGTGCTTGCAGCGAGGGAGTTGGTTCCACGAATAGTAGTTGTTTTTAAGTGTAGGAAAAATAAAGGTATTTATGGTAACTGTTTATATATGTAACCTTTTTTGGGTGGTTTTATTTAGTTTTTTTATGTGTGAAATGATGCAAATAAAAACTCAAAATTTTGGGAGTCTTCAAGTTCAGGGCATAATTGGGTAAAAGGTAACTTGTGTTAGTTATGTTACTGCTATTTTTTTAATTAGTAGATTAAAAATATTGGAATGTAACTTGTTTTATTATGACTTGACCGTAGCAGTTGCAGCCAAACAAGAAGGGGTCTTGGCAGGAAGAAAGAGAACCACAATATCGGATATGACAAAAGGTGGCCATAAAGCGAGAGAATGTAGATAGAGAAACCGATGAAGAATGGGAACAAGAAGTCGATTAAGGGCAGGTGGTGGGTACCTTTGACGTTGTATAGAAGTTACCCTCTAGTGTAACACATGTTACAAACATGTGTTACATATATTCAACCCCTTTGTTACATATATTCAACCCCTTTGTTACAAAAAAATCGGGGCTGCACATATGTAAGACATGTTTTTTAAATTATGTTACACTAGAGGGTAACATATGTATGATCATTTTTGGATCATTTGTATATATTTAACTCTGTATAAACATTTTTGTTACCTTTAAGTTTGATTGTAATGTGTTGTGAAGGCCATGTTTTTGGATGAAGACGGATGATCTCGTTTATTTTATAAATAAAATTTAAATGTTTTTTTTTTTTTTTTGCTGGCATAATTTGCTACATATGTTGTAACAATGTTACACATGTTACTTATAGTTACACCACCTATTTCTTAGATACAAAAATGGGCTACACATATGTATCACATGTATAGCCATGTTACACATGTTACATACCTGTTGTTACATTTGTGTTAAAAAGTTTAACTTTAGAGGTCTGTTTGGTATGGGATAATGTAATGGACGGGAGAATGAATGGACGAAGTAATGGAATGGATGAGGTAATAGAATTGATCATTACCATTCCATGTCTTGTTTGGTTACCATGTGTTAATGGAATGAACAATTACTTTTTGTTGTTTGGTATGCGAAAAAAGACGAAGAAATAAAATCAGATGGCGGTGGTCAGTGATGGGCGATGATGGGGCGTGGTGCTAGGTGTCAGTTGTAGCGGAGGCGGTCGTTGGCGGTGGTGGTGGGTGGAGACGACGGCAGATGGTGACAACAGTGGTGGTGGTGGATGACGGTGGAGGTAGGTGGCAGCGGTGGAGATGGTGGTGGCAGGGGTGGTCGGAGGTGGTAGCAGCGGCGACGGTGGTCGGAGGTGGTAGCGGTGGTGGCGGTTGATAGCGGTGGCGGCGGTGGGTGGTGGGTGGTGGCAGTGGAAATGGTGGCGGCGATGATCGAAGGTGGTTGGTGGCGATGATTGGAGGTGGCAGTGGTGATAGTGGGAGGCGATGACGGCGGTGGCGAGGACGGAGGTGGGTGGTGGCGGTAGGTGGTGGTGGGATGGCGGTGGTGGTAGTGGTGGTGGTGTGTGGTAGCAACGGTGGTGGGTGGTGGTATGTGGTAGCAACGGTGGTGGATTGTGGTATTGTTAATGAAGGGGGAAGAGGGAATGGAATGGAAAAAAACAGGGGGGACGGACGGAATGATTTTGAGGGAATGAAATGCATTTTGGAATGGACGATTCCATTCCATCGACCTACCAAACACTCTTTTCTTCATTCCCTCACCATGATCCATTCCATTTCACCTCTCATTCCTGCATACCAAACGCTACCTAGGAGTTCACACTAATGCACTTGTTTTGTTCAAAGGTGAATGGATGTTTGTGTTCAAGATAAAGATGGTTATCAAGACGCGAATCATAGATAGATTTTTGTTTCCTTATGATATTTTTTGGATCATTTTTATATATATTGAAGTTTGTATAAACATTTTTGTTACGTTTAAGTTTGATTGTAATGTGTGCAATACTAACAACCCATTATGACATAAAACTTACTAACACCAGCTATTGATATAAAACTAGTTAGTTTTTTTTTTTTTTTTTGAAGCGTTACAACTATTGATATAAAACTAGTTAGTTTGTACGATACTAAGCAGGTCCTAACTATTGCTTAATCAGGTTACACATGTTACACAAGATGTAACATGTGTAAATTGGAAACACTTGTGTAACATTTCAGTGTAACACATGTTACAGGTTGTATCCCTTAAACTCCAAAGTTAACGTAAGTGATTGTGATTGAACAATAAATTTCACTCAAATCCAATGTCAACGCAATATCATCCAACTTCTCTATACATGTTACATGATGTAGCAAACCCACAACATCGATACCCCCAAAAAGGTTACACGTGTTACGTCAGAATGGGAAATGTGTAGCAGCGTTCAATACTGTTGTTTCACTCTATAGTGTGTAACATGTATGGCATGGCGTTTGTCAGCAAAACATATAACTTGTAAGGTGATACAGAACCAACTATGCCACATGCAAAGCCTATGACGTGATGTTGTAAAGACTTTTTGAATAGTCTGTTTCATCGACGAGTCCTGATCGCTTAAGATCAACCGGGGTTCAGTCCCATGTGCTTTCAGGAATGCTTGGAGTACCCATTTATAAGATTCTACAGTCTTATTTAAAAGCAACCCAACACCAAATGTCACACAATGCATGTGGTTGTCTACACCAGTGAATTGTACAAAAATCATGTTGTACCTGGAAAAAAGGGGGTGGGCGGTTAGCATAAAATCATGTTACATGTCGGTGTAACACATGTAACAAGTGTCAGAACTAAAAATATGCATATTGTTATTCAAACCCTTAACATTATCCAGATACATGTCAGAATGCCTGTTGTTATTTGAAAAAGGTAGACAATTCTAAGATGTGTAACACATGTTACAACTACCTATTGTTTTGAAGTAACAATGAAGGAATCTTTTTTCGCAACATTATGAAGATACCTGTTAGAATGTGTATTGTTACTTCAAAACAAAAGACAATTCTAACATGTGTAACACATCTTAGAATTCCCTATCGTTAACAATGAATTTATCTTTTTTTCCCAAACCCCCTAGCATAAGGCCTACATGTGTAACACATGTACTAAGATGTGTCAGAAATTTAAAAAATGCAGATCTGTAACACATGTTACAATTGCTTATTGTTTTGAAGTAACAGTAAAGATATATTTTTTTCACAACCATTTATCTTACTTAATAGTTAGATGTGTAACACATGTAATACGCCTTACGTTTGTTAGGAAAGATTGTAACATAAGAGCTACATGTCTAACACATGTTACAACTGCCTATTGTTTTGAAGTAACAATGAAGGAATCTTTTTTCACAACATTATACAGATACATATTAGAATGCCTATTGCTATTTCAAAACAATAGACAATTCTAACATGTGTAACACATCTTAGAATCCCCTATCGTTAGCAATGAATTTATCTTTTTTTTCCAAACCCCGTGCCATAAGGCACACATGTGTAATACATGTACATGTGTCAGAAATGTAAAAAATGCAGATCTGTAACACATGTTACAATTGCTTATTGTTTTGAAGTAACAGTAAAGATATATTTTTTCACAACCATTTATCTTAATAGTTAGATGTGTAACACATGTAATACGCCTTACGTTTGTTAGGAAAGATTGTAACATAAGAGCTACTTGTGTAACACATGTTACAACTGCCTATTGTTTTGTAATAACAATAAAGAAATCTTTTTTCACAACATTATGCAGATACATATTAGAATGCTTAGTGTTACTTCAAAACAATGGACAATTGTAACATGTGTAACACGTCTTAGAATTGCCTATCGTTTTGAAGTAACAATGAATTTATCTTTTTTCCAAAACCTCTTAGCATAAGGGCTACATGTGTAACACATGTACAACTGTCAGAAAATTAAAAAAGGCAGATCTGTAACACATGTTACAAATTGTTTTAAAGATAACCTTCATGAACATCAGGTCCGATTAGCGGGGATTTTCCTCTGTCATTAGCTTGTTTAGCTCGTGCACGTAGCGGCTATTCCTCATCATACTCATCACTCCACATATCTGAAAATCGAGTTTGCACCGATAATTAGAAAAACAAGAATAAGGTATTTTTTTTAGAAAAAAAAACTTTTAAATCTAAATGTTAAAACCTTCTTCATTTGGTCTCTCACACACTTGTGCGTGTGTTCTTGGTGTTCGAGATGAACACGATGAAGATTGTTGTTTCTCTCTCTAAAAACCTTCATCCCCATTCACTCACCGATCAAAATTTCTCTTTCTACCAGATGAACACAATGAACACGATGGAGAATTTCTCTAAAAACCAGATGAACATGATGGAGATTCTTGTTTCTCTTTCTTAACCAGCAACTTTCTCTCTCTAAAACAACAAATGTTTCTCACACATGAACATGTTGGAGATTCTTGTTCTATTTCTTGATGAACGTGATGGAAATTCTTGATATTTTGAATTCTGAAAGAAGAAGAGAGAGAATGAGATATGGATGATGATGGTTTGATGGTGACAATTATATAAGAAGATAGAGAATGAGATATATTTAATATTATTGAGTTGATGGGATGGGGAAATGGTGAAGTGATGGCTTGAACAAATGACCAAATTGCCCTTTAAACATGTGTTTTAAATATATGATGTGGATCAATCCTGTCCACACAATCCAGGTTTCCCAAGTTTTCTAAATTAAATGGGTTTTCTTCAGATACTTACATTATATATATATATATATATATATATATATATATATATATATATATATATATAGGGTGGGGTTCCTCTACAAAGTGTGTGTTATGTCTAAAAAGTGTAAGAAGTGATTATGACCATTAGATTAGGTAATTGATGGATGAGATTAAATGAGTGGCAAATTGTAATATTTGTTTTAATTAAATTGATTGATTTATTGAATTAAGGGTATAAAAGTAAATTTCGTATGCCTTAAATTTAGGAATCACATGCAAATCACATGCAACTTCCCCCCATGTTTTTAAAACATCAATAACTTTTATATACATAATTTGTTCTTAAAAAATATATACCATAATAATGAGCGTTTTTTATCTTTAATATGAGTATCATATTGCTACATATCTAAAAAATTACGATTCAAGTAATTCAGACACTAGTGTGTTTTATATAGCGTCTGCGTAATTTATATTGTGTATTTCACGGGTGTGTTTTATATTGTGCATTTCAGACATTATTGTGTTTTATGAGTGAGTGGTGTGTTTAATTGTGAAAACTGGTATAACACAATGTGAAGAAATCAGAAACTGATAAAACACAACGTCAAGAAATAATGAATGTGTTTTATGTTTCGAAATATATGAGGGGTGTGTTTAATTGTGAAAATTGATATAACACGGTGTGAATAAACCGTAAGCTGATAAAACACAATGTTAAGAAATGATGAATTTGTTTTATATTTCGAACTTCGAATGAATTAATCATGGATACGAATGATTAGGGCTGTAAACGAATCGAACGAACACGAACAGGACCTTGTTCATGTTCGTTTGTTAAAAAATACATGTGTTTGCGAACCGTTCACGAACACTTATCGAACGAGATTTTATGTTCGTGTTCGTTTGTTAAGGAAATGAACTTGTTCGTGTTCGTTTGTGTTTGTTTGTTTATTTTAGGCAACGAATGTTGACGAACACAAATGAGCACAAACTAATGTTCATAAACACAAATGGAAACAAACAAACACAAACAATCGTTCATGAACAGAATATATAATACACTGACACTTATTAGATATTTAATTTGTCAGAATTTTGAAGTATTTAAATAAATATAAAAACTAAAACACTAATGAACTATCAAACACAAACGAACATGTTACCGAACGTTCACGAACATAAACGAACGAATACGACCTATGTTCATGTTTGTTCATTTAACTAAAAAAACGAAATTTGTTGTTCGTGTTCGTTTGTTTAATAAATGAACGAACACAAACGAACTCCCCGCCGAACAGTTCACAAAATGTTCGCCGAACGTTTGGTTCGTTTACAGCCCTACGAATGATGTAACTGCCAATTTTGAATAGTTGATAGATATAAGTTTCCATAAAAATAGCCATTTATTGTTGTGATATAAAATCTTCCATAAATAGTTATAATTATTTAATTACCTTATTACCCATTCGTAAAATAACACTAGATGCCACATGTCACAAGGAAATTGCTTCCTACACTTTGTAGGAAAAGTAGGCTTTGTAGCCAACTCCTACCCTATATATATATATATATATATATATAGGGGGAGGTTCATTTGAGAACAAAATTTAGTTGAGAAGAAAAAGAACAAAGGGTACAATTGTAAAATATTAAGTAGTTTTTCTTTAATCTCATTTATTACAATCTTTAAGTAATTAATTACTCATAAAGACTATTATTGTCTACACTAATTTTCATTGCCTACACACATAAAAAGTTATCCTACACATTTTGAAAATTATCCTACACATTTTGAAAATTATCCTACACATGCTCAAATTTATCCTACACAACTCGTAATTTATCCTACACACCTAGTAATTTATCCTACACAACTCGTAATTTATCCTACACACCTAGTAATTTATCCTACACTCTAAATTATTATTTTTTTTTTGAAAAAATATATATTTTTTGAAAATAAGTTACAAATTTAATATAGTTAGCTATTAAAAAGGAAGACTAGATATTAATGATCTATGTGACTTTACCAATATACCCTTACATTAAAATTAAATGAAAATATTAAATGAAGTAAAATGAAACATTCTTATTGGTTGAAACTTATTCTTTTTTCTTCTTACAAAAAAATTCTTCTCATTTGAACCTTCCACTATATATATATATAGGGGGGGTTTAAATGAGAACGCTAAATATTGTGAGAACCGTGAGAACAAATGAAAAAACCACGAGAACTTGGTCAAAAACAATTCAAATTCAAAAAAATTTTCTACACTTATCATTATTATTCGAATATAATGTTAGAAATTTAATTTACACGTTTAAATTTACGTGAATTCGTAAATAAAGGAAGTTTACATGTGTATGTTTGCCATTTACACATGTGTAAATCTGTTATATTTACACATGTGTAAAAAATTTAAAAAGAGTGATTTTGAAAGGAGAAATGAATGATTTGATGTTGTAAATTCTTTTTTTGATGTTGTATCTTAATTACAATGAGTTTTGTATTAAAAAAATGGTTTTGATTGGTTTTTTCATTCGTTCTCACGGTTCTCGCAATATTTAGCGTTCTCAAGATAACCCTCCCCTATATATATATATATATATATATATATATATAGGATTTGGTTCAAACGTGAACAAAATCCCAAGAGTGAACTGCGTGAACTGATCTGGGCCCTTGATTTTTATGATCTTGAGATTAAAGTGAGTGGTATGATGGTAATTATTTGGTTAATTTTTTCCATTTAATTAAATACAAAAAGGGTATATGTGTAATTTCAATCTTAAATTGATTGCATAAATCTCTCACAAATCAAGTAATCAATTATCCTCTTAAATTGATTGCATAAATCTCTCACAAATCAAATCAAGGATTAGTAAAGATGTATCTTAATTCAATTATTAAAATAATTATTTGTTTAAATGCGATGTACACATGTGTATTCTGATTTTGCCCTCTTTTTAATGCGATGTACACATGTGTATATCGTCTGTTTTAGTGATATCTCGGAATTTTTTTTGTATTGAATGTTGATGTACACCTGTGAATTATTGTACACATATGTACGATGCTGAGTACACATGTGTAATGTTCTATTTATATCCAAGTACACATGTGTATACCGTTGAAATATGAAGGTTACGTGGATCTTAAAAATCAAAATTTGAATTCTGGTGATGAAATCTGAAATAAAAATTAAAATTAAAATCTGGTGATTTGTTGTTTGTTTTGATAATTGTCTTATTAATAAATAAACATAATGTGGATAATGAATTTAAATTAGGAAAGATGTAACTTAATTCAATTATTAAAATAATGATTTAAATCTAATTTTTTATATAATTACAATCCTACCCTTAACAACTAAAAAGGAAATCAAGGGTCCATATCTGTTCACGCAGTTTACTCTTGGGAGGTTGTTCACGCTGGAACCCTACCCTATATATATATATATATATATATATATATATACACACACATGATTCATAATTATAGGGTCTTATCGCGTTCTATTCTGATATACATTCTATTCAGTTGTCTTTTTGAATTCAAGCATTTCATCTCGGTGTCTAACCTCCAGTGAGTCAACAATAATGTACCTAAATTTCATTTCATTCTCAAAGGCAAGCCGGTTAGCATCGTTAATACTCGTGTAAATTAACACCATACATACTTACATATGAGTCTCACACATTCGAATACCTATGATTTCAATAACGCGCGTACATATTATCTAGTCTAACTCTTTCGTGTATAATAAATTCTACTTCATACACCTACCCCTCTTCGAACGAACTAATCTTAGTCACAAACTACTATAGATATAAGTCTCGTAAATACCAACCTACGTGCATACTCATTTCTACTCATGCTTACCTATGGGTTCCATCTACTGGCATGCACTTATATCTATACATACATGCCCACATACTTATTTCGTTCCCACACATACTTGCATACATGCCTCATTCTTACCCGTACCTCATAAACACTCTTTAATGACCCTGGGGTACATTTCGGGATCTTAAAGATGAGTTTATACTCACCCGTACCTCACAAAACTATTTGGTAAGGTTGGGGTACATTATGTTTAACGAGGCTTGGGAATGGCTATACAGGGCCCGGAATCGAAGAGAAACGAAGAAACGGGGTTGCTGGCGTCGGCTGGCGTGTAGACAACAACTTAGGGCTTCGGCCAACTGCTGCTAAGCGTCAGCGACATAGCTACAAGTGTCGGTGGCACCGCCCCTGCAGCACCGACGTCGGATTTCGTTCTTTTCGACCCCCGTTCGTGCATCCCGAACTTCCCAAACCGTAAAATAACATTATTCCAAGCCCACAAATCATTCTAACATTTAACCCCAAGTCCCCGTAATAAAATCTATACTTTTATCATACTTTCTTGATTTTGACCAGTTTGATTTTACCAAGTTAATTCCGACATAGTTAACTACTTATGGCCCGCTACAACAATACTTACCTTAGTACTATGATTACCCAAACATTCTTACATGGTTCCCATACCACAACATCCAAAAACCACATCCGACACATACTTTCTATATTTTAACCCCCGTTTGAACTTAACAAGAGTTTTTAGTCATAACTAATCCACATATTACCCAATACGACCTAACTTACTTTCGTTCTACCATTACTTACCAATCCTTACATGATTACCATCCTTTTTGCAATCAAAACTCATTACGAAATAATAATCTGGTTCGGAAATCACTTACCTTAAGCGTCCGTATTCGCATCTGTTTCCTTGCCTCCTTTTGACCCGTTAGCCTTCCATCTTGACATGATCCCTATACTATCATGTCATGGCATTCACATTCTTGTTAGCATACATGATTGTACATATTAGCGATCATATCAAATTCATATTTCACATTTGACTTTCATTAGTCAATTCTAACAAGCATAAGGCATATTTTCACAATCATATCTTTTCAAACTCATATAATTCATCATGTCATCACATATTGATATAACACATACCATATGACTTTCTATAACATTACAATTGTGAGAAAAAGTCTAACTTTGCTACTTATGCACAGTTGATTTTCAAAAAGTCAACGGTTTATCATATGAACTTTCGACTTAACCTCATACATCCCTGTCATCATAGTAGACTATACTAATGACATTATATAAATTTCATACTCATGATTCAATACGCATACAACAACATGATCACCTAGTTATATGCACACACCAAACATATTCAATTCCGTCCATACTAGTAATTCTCATAATTCTACAACCAACACCATGACCCATGCTTAGCAACCCAACATCATTCCAACTTCATCCCCTTCTAATGATCTCCTATGCTTCACATTTAGTGTACATTTACTTATTAATTTTGATTAAGCAATTATTCAAACATGTAGTAAACATCATAACGCTCCAACATAGAGTACAATCTTCTATGCATACTTTTACCAAACACATGGCCAACCAAATTCTACATGAATTCCATCTAAAAATATATTTCTCATGTTTATTTACCATCAAATACATCAAATCCCCATATTATACGATTTCATCCATTACTTGCATACCATTTCATTTATTAGTCTCACATAGGCATTTCATCAAACACTTGGTGTGTTGTGTGCATACCACAATTTATGCATAATGTACAAGTGTTTCATGCTTTACTTCCTACATCATGCTTTATTCATCAATCAACAATTAAAATCACATTTCTTCCATACTATACTCAATCTAATTGACAATAAACAACTACATATTAAATGATATATCATATTAGCACAAGGATTAGACATGGGTGATACACCCATGTCGGCATCTTCATCATCCCAAATGGGTTTCACTTCAAAACATGAAATTACTCAAAATCATACACATAACAAGTTTTATTTGGTGATTCTAATACACAATCATGCTTAATATCATACTAATTCACGGTTTAGTCATACACCCACTTCATACAAGATAACTAAATCAAAATTTGCAACTTACCACATGTTTGCTAAGGTTAGATCATCAAGAAATAGAGTTCATGCATGAAATTTGGGTTGAATCCATCTCCAATTTAGGCCAAAATGCTGAATTGAAGTCTCTCCCCTTTCTCCTTCATGTAGGTGTCAGCACACACACACCTCCAATACACACTTACATCCTGAACTTTCTATTTAATTGAAACTTAAATCAATTTTCCAAGTTTAGTCCCTCTAGTTTGTCACACCATCACAATTGCCACCAAATCCATTCCTTACTTGTTTTACTAAGTATTTTAACTATGTTAAATAGCCTAGTTATTTATTTCATGTTATATCATATGGAAACATATGGCGAATATAAACATTCGAGTTTTGGCGCGTTACATTAATTGCTTTGTATACAACAATGGAAAAACACATTTTATTTGTGTTTCTAATATATTGCGTTTAATAACATAATGAGAAAACACATTTTTATTGTGTTTTTTGGGCATTACGTTTTAGAAAAAAAAAACACACACATTTTTTTTTGTGTTTTTAGTCCATTGAGTTTTAGAAAAAAAAAACACATTTCTTTTTGTGGTTTTAATCCATTGCGTTTTAGAAAAAAAAAACATTTTTTTGTTTATTTAGTCCATTGGGTTTTAGAAAAATCACATTTTTTTGTGTTTAGTCTATTGTGTTTTAGAAAAAAATACTACTTTTTATGTTTTTCGTTCATTGCGTTTTAGAAAAAAAAACACAATTTTTTTGTGCTTTTAGTCCATTATGTTTTACGCATCTGGGTTATCGTTTTTTTTTTCAAAAGTATAGCACTAATATACTCGTTTTAAAGATAAAAAACGCTTGTTATATGGTGCAAATATTTAAAAAAAATAATGTCGTATGAAAGTGTTATTAACGTTTTAAAAACCGGGGGGGGGGGGGTGGAATTGGAGGAAAGAGGAATTATTCACTTAGAGAGATCATAATACCCCTAAAAAGCCCACACGCTTTTGTTTTTTTTGAATTCACCTGTTTATTTTAAATCTAGCAGATAAAATTCCTTCATAACCTTCTACTAAAACAAAACTTGCTATCAACCAACAGGGTGGTGGTTCATTAGTAAATGTAAAACTTTTAAATACCTGAGTTTAAAATGAGAGATATTGGGTTTTAGTCCAACAACCGACATGGATTAAATTTTTTTTTGCCGTTCATAAAAAAACACTTCCTAGTAGATTCTCACCTATACATCTATATGAGTTTTAGCTAGGGGTACTAAACGGGTGTGTTCGCGGGTTGGCGAGCTCAACCCGACCCGAACCCGAAAATTTTACACGAACCCGAACCCGAAAATCGTATCATACATATGAACCCTAACACGACCCGAAGCTTTATGGGTTGACCTGAACACGACCCGTTCAACCCGTATTTTTAAATTTTTTTCTGAAATTAATATATTAAAAATAAAATTTACTTAAAAAACACAAATGTATATAACACAATTATATTTAAATTATAAAATCTTATGTTAACTTCTCTTTTTAAGTTAGAATTATGGCATAAAATACACAACCCATTTAATTTATGACATAAAATATATTGTTAAAAATATAATATAATATAAATGTGTTAAACGGGTCAACCAGCCAACCCGACAGGGTTGACCCGAACCCGACCCGTTAACCTAAACAGGTGCGTGGGTTCAACCTGAAACTGACCCGAACCCGTTTAGACTAAAGCTAAACCCACAAATTTTGTGTTATGTTCGTGTCGTATTTTTCGATGTATCAGAAATTCACACCCCTAGTTTTAGCAATATAAAATTTTTGAATTGGCCAGGGTTTCTAGGTTTATGGAATTTTCTATATAAACGTGCATGTTATGGGCCAGCATATACGGGTTCGGCCCACTGATATATAAACATATGTGAAGACTGAAGAAGGTGTACGTTTAAATTTAAAAAATTAGGGGGTATTCGGCCGACGAATCAATGGACAGTCCCAACGAAGAGGCTATCAATTCCTCTTCCTCCGCCTGCAACCAACAGGTTTTTCTTGCATGCTCCCTTTGAAATTCAATACAACATCAGTTTTCGGCTTTATTTTGTTCTTCTGCATGTCTTATAATTCCTAGTGATATTTGGTAA